>MU121209.1:5162-24878 GCA_014904835.1 Paxillus ammoniavirescens
CCATCATTCACCATTCACCTTTGCAATGGCCTTTCCCACGTGTCTTACCTTCGCCATTTGCCATTTGCCATTTTCCGTTCACTGTTCACCCTTCGTCCTTTGCCCCTTGATAGTCACCTTTGCTGTAGGCCAATGGTAAATTGTAAATGACAAATGGCAAACAACCATTGAGATGACTGAATGAGCGACATGGGCTCCAGTGGCGAGACTGCATGTGTGAACTTGACGGGAAACCGATCGGCGGATACATAGTGATATTTCAGCTTATGAGAACACCAAAACTGAGGGCGGCTTCCTTGACTGTGTGGCTAACTCAAATATATCTACCAAGTACAGTTTCGCCGATAATTGTGAACACTGAAGTTGTGAACAAACTATATACATAGCTACACCGAGTACAAATGGCCAATGGGTCCTTGGGTGGAATGCCAAGACAGCCAACAAGCCCATGGGCCCATTGGCTGGAAACCCCCCCCAAACCCACCAATCCACCTATTTTTCACCCAACGCTGCAATCAGTCCATCACTGAAAGAAAAATGGGCCCATGGGTAATATGCCGAACACCAGACATTGGCCCATCAGTCAGTCGCTGAAAAATCACTATGGGCCGACATTGGTTCACTGGTTGACATTCCTATGATATCGGAATTGGTTGCCCAGTCACTTTCCCACATTTAATGCCCATTCTTGTGAGATTTTTTCTGACCCAATTCTCACTGATTTCCTGATGTTGGCGAAATCACAGAAATAGGGGATTTTTGCTTATATAAGTGTCACAGTTTGTTGTAGGGTGTTGCCTACCCCCAATTATACGTGTCGCACTAGTTCACCAGGCCCAGGTACGTACCTTGAAATCAAGGCCGTGGCGCAGTCTCCAGTCAAGTCGCTGAGTCTTGGTCGATGTGTGGTAAGGCTGAACTTGCGTATGATGGAGTTGAGATCACAAGCGTGAAGGTTGCGTGAACCTTCAAGCTTCAAGCTTCAAGTTGTGGTCACACGACAGCCTGAGAAAATGTCTTGCTGATAATGGTGATATCCCCGGGCTGTATTAGAACCGCCATATGGTAGGTCGTTCACCAGGAAGCAGACTAGTACACTGGCCCAAGACCATGACGAAACCGTGACATTATAGCGTCTGCTAGGCAAGCCATCAATGCGCCATCCTTGGAGAAAAGGTCACCGTACTTCACCATCATTATTCGCACTTGGCTGATGCTGAGTTTATAGGGGAGGTTGAAAGCTGACTGGCTTTTTTGTGCATCAGGGAATTCCCTCCTCATGAATTCAGCTGAATAGCCACGAATTCTGCAAAATCCAACAAAGTGTTCCAATAATGCTTATATTCGTAGTCCCTCTAAGATCTTCACTTATTCGACAGAATTCTGCACAATATTACATGAAACAAAATTATATTTCAGTATTAAAGGGGGGTATCTAATATTGTAGTAGAGATGAAACTGAATGAGAGGTGAGGGATTTACTGTTCATGAGATGAGGGTATATGAGATGAAGATGAGCATCGAAGCACTGCTCTCTTCCTCGGAAGCCTTCTTCTTGGAGCCACTGCGAGCCAGGTCAAAACTCCATAAGATAGCGAAATAAATGATTGGAACCCACTAAACAATGTCATACAGTTGCAAAAACAATGTGACACTTGCGGGGGCTTTGTTGGAAAAGAGCGTCAATAAATTTGATGAGCCGCAGTGGGCTTTTAGGCCTGACGGACACTGTTTGGACTTGACAAATGCATTTCAGGTGTCATGGAGGCACGTGCATGCAGTAGGGCAGGCCATATTCGAGGTCGGGCATGGCTTTTTGGGTATCCTGGATTTCGACGCATTCGGGCGTCATGGAGGCATTGTGCATGGAGGCCATGTTGGTTGGGCATGGCTTTTTGGGCGTCATATAGGTGTTGTGTATGCAGTTGGTCAGGTATGGGCTTTTCAGCTGTGACAAATGCTCGAGTGATGCGCGTTTTTCAGGCATGACGGATCCATTTTGGGTTGGTAGGGCATGGGTGGGCAGTGTTGGATTGCTGTTGGTCAGACGTGGGCTTTTTGTGTGTGATACAACACTTTTCTGGTGTGATGGATACTTTCCAGCGTGATTGACGCATTATCCTGTAGTGTTGTCCCTTCGTCTTGTCGCCCCCTTGATCGTCTCGTCTTATCGTCTTGTTGTTGTCCCTTCATTTATCTCCCCTTGTCTCGTGGTCCCCCCGGTCCTGTCATCATTGGTCCTCTGTCATCTCGTGGTCCCCCTGTCACCTTGCCATCTTGCTCCCTGTGTTGTCATCCCTTCGTCTTGTGGTTCCCCCAGTCATCTTGTTGCCTCGACTTGTTGTGTCCCCTCGTTCGTGTCCCTTCGTTTGCGTCCCTTCCATCCCATGGTCGGGTCATCTTCGTGTTTCGGCACAGCAGAGGGGGAGCAGGTTGTGAGCCAGCGTGTTTGTTTTTGAGGTATTGGGCCTGTTGTTGAGTCGATCAGTTCGTGGCAGATATTTTGAGCCATTGAAGTCACCTCTGAGTCAGTGGTACACATCGGGACGTTGTGGGTGGAATGAGGGTGTTGTTGAGGGCATGGTTGGGTTGACAGCAGTGGTAGAGGATACTGAATGTTGAATGCAGCAGAAGTGGCATGAAGTTCAACTTATCACATGATTTCATAAAACATCGAAAATTTACAAGTCCACAACCATTAGCAAAACAATGCCAATGCACCTTGCAACCTTTATTGTGTTCTGCTAGTAGTTCAATAATTAGCTGGTGAGCAGGCATATACTGTAATGACTATGGTGTAATGGTTAGATCTTGCAGTTATCATATTTGTTGGTGCCGTGTGTTCGACTCCTGCCATGTGCATTTGTATTTTCAGACTTACCGCACGTCCAAATATGGTAATCTCAATTAATTATGACAGAATCTACCTAATTCTCATGAATCCTGCAGAATTCTCCAGAATTCACACACGAGGGTTTTCCTGATGTGGTTGCCACATGTTTGCTCATTTGCGAACGAGTCACAGAGGCTAGAGTCAATTGGTATCAGTCGGAGTCAATTGGGCCCTGAGTAAAATTCAAGCTGGAGGTGGGCCGCATACAGGGTAGGTACTTCGGAGGACCAGTCCGTTATCGCTCGGAACCTTTGCTAAATTGACATGTTGTATATCCCAAGGTATATTGGGTTAGGGTTTGAACATAAAGCTATCTTTACTGTCACGCTCACACAGAATCCTTGCTGTACACCCCCCCAGTCGCTGCATATGCAAGGCAGGCGCTTCGTTCTCCTGGAGTCTGCACTAGGGAACCGCACGGGTAACACCGCGGGTCAGAAATTCAACACCGTACCTGCTGAGGGTACGGGTAGACAGCGACTTGTCATTTTGACAGTTTTCAAGAAATACCAAGTTCTGCAATGGGTCGGAGCCTGCTAAATCGATAATGTCAGCGGTCTTTTTCAGCGCCTGCTTAGCCTTTTTCAAAGGGCGGACCAGAGCCTTGGCCCCCTCAACGACGGCCTTTGTGAGGGACCTAGCTGTCTCAGTGTCCGGTGACGGAATCCAAACGGTATCCTCTAGCCCTCAACACTCTGCTGTCCCACACACACCGACATCTGCGAGATGTTGATGTACGAACCCTTGGATCCGGCGGTCACCATCTGCTTGGTGTTATTGTCCTCCTTCAGGTTCTTCTGTGCGTATTGACCAGAGTCATCACGAGCCTGGCCGAGCTCCACCTCTGCCTTGCTCTCAAAGGGCTCACGGATAGTCATACCAGGCATGGGCTTGAGACGATCATGATAAGCATCCTCAATAATTTCGGCTACCTGTTGTTTCTTGTCGCCGATGTGCTGCGCGATGTAGTTCATAACTTTGGGACCCCTGATCGTATTACCAATACCAACGCTGAACCCGTTATGGAACAGCCAGAAATTGACGACTGTTTGGATACCAGTGAACAGCCGGCGTGTAGCCTCGGGACCCTTTTCACAGAAAACGACGTGGATGAGACCACCTTGCATAGCTCCGACCGTCTTCTTGTCAACAATCCCAAACATGATTTCACCATTGTCGATCATCCGGATACCGTCATCAAAGACGGGATGAGAAGACTCTGGATCAGGAGCATGATGGATGTTGGCACCGTGCCATCCCAGTCAGGGATCCAGAGCAGGATGTTTTGGACATGGTTCCAGGCCAGGAAAGTGAAGCGGATACCGCACGGCCTATCCTGTACAATACCCATTATGGGTATATTAGCTTGCGGTGAGATGGTCTATGGGAAGTTAGCACATTATTCGAAGGGCGAGATGGATATACTGACCTGGCGTGGCATCCATGTGAACTAACTCAGCTCAGCACGGCGACACCATGACGTTGGGACAGGGTGAACAGGGAGCTGTATACAATAGGCCCAGAGCTAGGAGGTGTGATGTGACTGAAAAATAATGATGGTATACATGAGAGGTATGCAGCATATATCTTATGGATTAGATTAGATTAGATTGTATCATGGCCGGGCAGGCCAGGTCTCGGTGATGCTAGCGGAGGTCAGGGCCACCCTGATTAGTCAGTTTAGCCGAGTGATACCAATCGAAGATACCCTCCGAGTCACAGTTCGACCTGGCGGGAAAACTTGCTTGCAGCGACGTCATGAGGCCAGGAATATGTGTATATCTAGACTGTTGACTGTTCAGCCGAATCAAAGAAACTGAGACCACATAGGACATAATGGTATACAGTACAAGAAAATACATCCAAGAAGATCAGCAAAACCTCCCTCACAGCTCAAGCGCTCATCACAGATCAATGTGATCCATTCACTTAGACATCGCCAACAGCGATCTCGAGAGCCTGCTCGACATCCCTTACCAAATCATCCGCCTCCTCCACACCGACCGACAACCGAATCAAGTTGTCGCCGATACCGAGTAACGTTCTCTCAGCTTCGGGTATACTTCCGTGCGTCATCTCAGCAGGGAGTTCTGCGAGACTCTCAACGCCACCGAGGGACTCGGCTAACGTGAATAGCCGTGTACTAGTGAGGAATTTCTTCGCTTCCGATGCTCCCCCTTTGATACGGAAGGATACCATGCCGCCGTAGGGAAAGCCACCTTCGCTCTCGAGGCTGTTGCCATCTACGTCAACAGCAGAACGGAGCGTATCGACAAACTTCTTGGCGTGCGGCGAAAGCGAGCGGTATGCGACGTCGTTTCGGGGGTGCGTCGAGAGCCCTGGGTATATCACTTCCTCGACATATGGCGAGCGCTGGAGAGCGTGGGCAACCCCCAGAGCGTTGATACCGTGTGCTTTCATTCGTAGGTGGAGCGTCTTCGCACCGCGTTGGGCAAGCCAACAATCGTATGGACTTGGCACTGCCCCGTGGGCATTCTGGAGGAAGCGCAGCTTTTCCGCCAACTGAACGTGATGGGAGGGAAGGATGGCAGCGCCCATGACGACATCTGAATGACCATTGATGTATTTGGTGAGGCTGTGGACGACAATGTCTGCGCCGAGAAGCAGAGGTGATTGATAAAACGGTGAGAGGAACGTGTTGTCTACGACGACCAGCGGTCGGGAAGGATGCGAACGTGCGAGGGACACAATACGATGGATATCGACCAGTCGAAGGGTGGGATTTGTAGGCGATTCTATCCAGATAAGCTATACGGAGAAGAAAGGTAACTAAAGGGGGGGTGTGCGGATAAGAGCATCTTACTAACCTTGGTGTCACTTCTGAATGATGATAGAATAGCTTGGTCATCGGAATTCTCCAGTTCAATGAATGTTGTCTCTAAGCCCTGTGTTTCTGAGGCGACTCTGCGGAAATAGCGGAAAGTACCACCGTAAACATCATTGACGCTCACGATGTGAGCATTGGGTCCCACGGATTGTACGAGGGTAGCGGTGGTGGCTGAGCCAGAAGAGAAAGCAAGAGCGTATGCACCTCCGGACTCCAATGACGCAAGAGTCATCTCTAGAGCGTCACGATTGGGATTCCCAGACCGTGAATACTCGAAACCCTGCAGAGGACCGGGGACTGCGTCAGGGGACGAAGACCTCACTACAAGAAAAGAGACGCACCTTGTGGTTTCCGACACCATCTTGTTTGTAGGTAGTGCTGAGGGATATTGGAGGAATGACTGCACCAGTGTCTGCATTTGCTTCTGACCCGACATGGATAGCGCGGGTTCCAAAGCCATCGACACGCGACGGACGTCTCTTGAGGGCGTGACTACTGTTATCGGCAGTGACTGCATCGTTGGCGATGGTCATCGTATTGGATAGTGCGGAGGGAGAAGTAGGGAAGGAAGATGAACGTGAGGAAGTCGCTCTCTTATGGGCCGGAGCATAGTGTGCGGTGGAACATGACACACCATTTGGGAGACGATGGCGATTCAGTCGGCTGACAAAGATGAAGCATATCGATTATCGATTATGAGGCGTGAATGGAAATTCGTCTTCTAACCACCGAACTACACGGCTGATTCAAGACTCTTATACATAATATAACACGTCTGGTGACCAGATCGTTCTATCGACACCTTCTCATGGAACGGGATGGTAAATTTGGTTGAACCTTCGCTCATAGTGACACGTGATGATGGATAGTCAATAAAAAACTAATATTTACGGGACGGAAAATGTTGTGAAAACAAATCTCAAAAATAATATGGTCAATGATCAACCTTGCGACCACTCACGACTTCGATGGATCCCCGGGACCTCCTTATAGAGGTCAACCTCAGCAGCACCTTATAATTACTCTAGAAGACCGCCCATCATACGATAGGTGACCGACTTCCCCACACTTTTAGGATAGATCCTATTCGAGCATGTCTGCTTATCTATGTCCTCACATCGTTCACAGTCGTTCCACGCATCTTTCAGCTCCAAACGTCCCTTTCAATGCTCGACGTGCAGTGCTCAATGTCGGTGATACTACAAAAAAACCAGGTGGTCAGTGATAGCACTCCTTCAGGTATGATGGGTGTGTCGTCTGTTGGGCGTACTGACTTTGCGTTAGCAACACAACACTCCTCGAAATGGTGCTGTTATCATCATCCAGACTCCGGCTTCGAGCCGTCAAACTTCTTTCTTGGGGACATGTACATTGGACAACTCAGCGAGGAGAATCCGACATCAACGAAACGTAAGTGTATTCAGTATCGTGCAACGGAAGATCGCTCCCGCTTTGCGATATGTTCGTAAGTTGGCGAAATAAGGTCCACGCTCAGCATTCCCATTACTCTGTACGACCCACGACGTGGCTATTGAACAACAACGGGCTCAACCTGTTAAGTAAGACCCACCCATAGTAACATACACTCTGTACAAGACGTCATTGACTTCCTTGAAGAGACCGTCGGTTTCTCGCCGTATCAAGTGCAATACACTACACATGAACATTTCCAAGATCAAAAAGTCTCCCGAGGCCGTCTTCACTCTGTTTCAGGTAGACTTCTAAAATACATGGTGGGGAGCGAGACATCATTCGGATTTGACGGATTTTCCTTCATTCGGTCCGAATTCCACAGGGAACGGTGCATCCGAGTAACCAGTATCCCATGTATGATTGCCTGTAGGCTGAAGGACACCACGACTCAGACACGCTCCCCAGGTGCGCATAATAGTACTCACTCGGCTAATACGCCAGTATATGGGTCCTATTTCGCGATTCTCATTAGCGTCGTGGCTTGGTGCTCCAACGATAAACCGACGGACGCACCGGGATGAAGTACATCGTCGACACCATTATCACAGAGGACGCTGGAGAAGTATATGAGCATCCGCTCACTAGCACGAAAGGTGCATGCAAGACAACCATGCTCACCCAGGCTACAGCAAAAATAGAAAGAGTTATGGTGGACGAGGACAGCTAGCAATCGATTCCGCCCCCCTACTTCTCGGCAATATCGCACTGCTTGGTACACTGTGGAGAGCAGGATTTCTGAAGGTACGTTTAACTTAACGCGCCAATTAGTTGTCAGGGAGAGCCCCTTGTACGTACCCGTCTCTCCGATTACAAGAAAAACATAAGCCCACACAATCATATGATTATGGGGAACTTCGACGCAGCTTGTGATCCCCGAAACAGGTATCACTGCCCATTAAGTTAGTTTGCGTATTTTTCCCAGAAATCGCTTACTCACCAGTGATGGCCGAGTCGAACAAAGCCAGAATGACGGTCGTAGGAATGAGAAACACCTCCGATCGAAGGCACAGTAAGTCACAACGCGACGCTTCATCGTTCTGGATACGTACCGTAAAGTTCACGATTATAATGGTGAGCGCAGTTCTACTTCGACACCACAATGCATACGTGCGCACGAGGAACATCACTGCGAAATGATGTCTAGCGGATGGTGTGAGAGAGCAAGAAGTTCCCTTACGCTCTGCACAGACAATGATGATGGCACCAGCGACTATGGTTCCAACAGTAAGTCCGTGTGCAATCGACTTGATCACATAAATCTCACACAAGCTAAACTGAAAATAGGATCTACATTCCTGTACGGGTCCCGACGCATTAGTTCATTACTGAGTCCGCCCGTCCAAAAGACGTGCCTTCATAGCCAATTTCTGTTGAAGAGAGTCTGAAGGAGCTCAGGTGATTAGTCCGCTACTGGTACTAGGGCACTTACGAAAAGTGCTTGTAATCACAAACGGAAACATGAGGTACCGGCAGACTAGATAAAGGATCTTCACGATACTCCATTTAGAGTTTCTGAGAAATGTGATCTGTTGGACAATTCAGCAAAGTGCCGAGGCAGGTGATCTATCGCGGGACGTACCTCGTCATCAAACGTGATGGCGTATTCATAGAGCTGGCTCGTTAGGTTTATCGTCAGCGAGAGGCAACACTGAATACCCATACCCAGATGACAAGGATGGACACTTGATGGCCGAGTCAACGAGATTGTGTCACCCCAGATTCAATGACAACTCACCAGCCCCATACTGCGGATATATGATTATTTAGTTTTAGCCTTGTGCAAAATAGGAACTCACGTTCACGTTGAACAGCACACTCTCTGTGACAGAGGTCGTGTGGCTTATGTTGGGAGACGAAGAGTTCGTTGACATGGGTACCAAATGGATTCACTGGATGCACATGGTTTGATCCTGCTTATATAGCGGAAACGAGCGGAGTGCATCATTGGCACAGCAGCTCGCAGGCGTTTAAGGTCTAGTAAGGGCTTGAGGCTGAGTGCGCTGATGAAACTGGCAAATTCCGGGTCATGGGGCTAACGCGGGCTCGGGGCAAGGGAAGTCGATGGTCGAAGTGATGCGCTCCCAAAGCTAATCATAAGTTGTTGGAACCAGAGAACGAAGTTCTGTGGGTGACTACGACATAGTGGGAAGATGAAAAAGAGTGAACGAATTGTAAAAAAAGGTTTATATACTTTAGGGGATGGAATCCCATCGATGTCGATGATGTATGTTAGTACGTAAACTAATTTTACGGCGAGTTTAAATATTTAAATATTGCCTACCGCGCAACGTTGTGTCACGGAGAGCACGTGCTGTCTCAAAGCGGTCGTCGCGAAGACTTCATTGACTTGATACATCACTGCGGGTGTAGGCTGGTAGCATCTCGGTACTAAGACACCGATTAGGTCCTCAGAGGTAGTGCGCAGACCCAAAGGGGCATTAACTCGACCTTGCGCCCGAGGAACCAAAGCTTCTCTGCTTGAAATCCAGTAGGTCCTTCCAGGAAGTTTAAATGCGAGATCATTGCGAAATTAACCCGTTTCAGATCTGGTCGCCTTCTCGTGCGTCCTGTCGGGGGTCAGTCTGGGCGTGCGGTCGTGGCTAGCCAGGGCTAAGCCAGTGGAGAGTTGCGGCGAACTGACTTCTCAGCCCGAGACGGACATTGCGATTAGATGACCTGTTGACGTTATTTGAAGTCATTCCGGGACCTGGTACCTCTCTGGGTCCAAGCTCCAGGGTCTTCGGAAGTCACTGGTAGTCTGGTTTTGCAGACTATGCACGTAAGACAAAAAGTGACTCGGTGCGATAGCAACGGCACGCTGAGGAGGTCCTCTGCGCACTGATCACATGTCCCAACTTTCACATAGTGGAGACTCACAGAGTTGCGAACCCAAGAACTATGACTTGCGTACTTGATGGAATATTTTACGAGAAACATACAAAGCGCTTGTCGCGTGGCACGTGTACGCTGATTTAATCACACGTGGGTTAGGCTTGATTACGAAAATCTCAACTTGAATCCGTCTTACTCGCAAGGGAAACGGAATAGCCAGCAAAGACCTGATGGAACCGATGAATACACAAGAGGGTCGAAACAAAGGAAGCAAAGTGAGTCAATTTTGCCACGAGTTATCCCAAGTCGAACTTGTCCAAGCTGACGTTGGCCTAGAGTCAGGGGGACTAAAAAGTCATCAGTGCTCAGGCTGAGGTGAGGCTCGGAATTTGCTCGAACCCGGAGCCTCGTCCGAGTCGGTGAGTCGTGACATAAAGTACCTCCCCATGGTATCACTTTTCTTTATCATAATGACACGATGGCATCCAGAAAATAGAATCACCATCGGAAACGGCTGGACGACTATGTATGTGGTATGCGGTTCGATACGCTCGGAACAAATGTATTCTGGTGATATCAATCACGCTCTGGCTAGCACATATGCACTATGTGCCCCAGGTTGGACCTCGCCTCCATCTATCCCATACCCAGCTCAATGTTATTGGACCCGCGGGGAATAGTATGCGCTTACACACGTCCTTCATACAGCCCCGTTAATGGGCTTCACAGTGCCACCGCGTATATATAGCTCTGGCCCCGTTTGGGGTCCTATCATGGATACCAAAGGCCCACGCATCCCGTTCATTCTCCTTCGCACCTTTCATAGGCGGAAACCCCCTCTCACTCATGTTCGACAACCTTGACGCCCATGCGCCGAATCCAGACACACTCCATGCTCCCCACACGTATCTTGTGGTCCCTCCTACCACACGAGCTCCCCTCCGAACATCAAGGTTTCGATGGGAGGGAGCGTCATGTGGGTAGTTTGAAAGTGATGATGATGGCTTGTGCGATGTCGTTGGGGTTGAGTTTGTGGGGCTGGGAGTAGAGTTGACGGTTGACTTCGAAGTTGGGGAGTAGGCACTTGTTGGTGACTCTGATACATGTAGATAGATTTTAGAGGATGTTATCGTACCTGCGGTATATATGCGGCACCCGTCCAAACTATTATCAAAGAAATGCGTACTACATCCTCTTTTATAGACTCCTAACCAATCTGTCTATCGACGGCTTGCCCCACAGACGGATTGGTCACCAGTCCACCTATGTTGCCCTTGGCGGGCTCAGAGGTGCTCATTCGGCATTTCAACTAGTGCGCATAGTCTTTCGCAAGGCTCACGACTGAGTTCCCCACATTGACTTTTGCAAATACCTGGAGGTTCGCTGCAGTACTAGTGACGAGTTCTCTTGATCGTAGCCGGCCGGGGTTGCCGCAACGATCGATCTTGCATTCTGGATGCGCCAAAATTTGTTTCTATGCACTGGTGTACACCATGGTTCGAGCCACAAAGAGAGTTAACGTTATTCACAGCAAACGAAGGGACGCAAGAGTTTGGCTCGGTCCTCCATAAATCCCGCATATAGTGTGCTTTCAATTGGCACAAGGCGCATACCACGTTCGACATTCGATCACGAAGGACGTAGCAAGACAGAATTAACTCTCTGACATCGAACCGTTGCGTAAAGGTATAATAAGAAACGACTGTGTTCCCTCTATTGTATGCCTAGTGGAGGCATGGAGGACATTTATTTCCCAGCTCCATGGCGGTCGGGCACAAGGCATCCGAGTTGGGCTTGCTTATGCCCGAAACATTCTGCAAGAAGGAAATTTTTATAAATGAAAGGCAGTATATAGGTGAGTACGCACATCGTACTGGCAAAAGAAGCTCGCGTTCTGGTATTTCGCGCTCTTTTTGTACCTGCTCTGGCGGTAAGCACCGCCTGCATCGAACAGAGGCTACTAATGCGAGGGAGACTCACATGCAAGTAGTTTGACCCTGAGCACTGCATTGGGTGGCCAACGTTGACCCCGCGGCGTCGCCCAGTTTGGGGAGGCAAATAGCGCACCCTGCATGCACACCCATAAGGGCATAAGCACTCAAATAAGTGATGGTGGCAAGGAGAGTCAAGAAGGTCTTCATAATGAGACGATTGATGGGTCAAAGTGAGAGTTGCTGAGTCGGTGTTTCCTCGAGGGATCTTATACCCTAACATTATGTACCAACTTGAAGGGTCTCAACCTTCTTCCCTCTGTCGATGAGGAAAGACGGTACGCTGTTATGGCCGCGGCGCTTTCAGCTGTGACGTGGCTAACGTCATGCGCAAGGTACTCCGTCGCTCGATCGGAAAAATTCAGAATATCTCGGCGGTCTTCGACTTACCGCACCAGCTCCCCGTCCGAGCCATCGGAGCCAGCCAGCTCATCCGCCCCATTGCGTGGTCGAGGCATAGTTCTAGGCCTTACCCAGCGGCCCTGTCGTCCGCCTTGGAACGCTCCTGCAGGCAAGGATTTTGTCCCTCCAAACTTGGCATTTGGATCATTTGTCCGAGCGAATGTTCGAGAAGCCCTCAAAGTTACAACCGCAGCTTGGGCGCTCGTGGATCGATAGCCAGCCAACCCACATGGCCTAACACACGAGCATGTACGAGGTGCGCATACGCAGCGAAATTGATGTGCGTCCGAACATGGGCGAAAAAAATTGGACAACTCGAAGGAACTGGTACCTCGTAGCTACCACATTTGTCAGCACACTCAAAGAAAGACAGCGATGAAGTGTGAGTGAGCACAAAACCATGTTTTAGCTTTTTAAATTGGAGGGGGGAAAAAAGGACTGACTGTACGTCTTTTGTTGCAGACCGCCCAGTACTGAGGTGGGATCCATGGTTGCCTGGAGAACCACTGGAATATTTATGCAAGTGACGCGTACGAGTCGGATGACTCGGATGACTCGAAAATTCGAGTTCCGAGATGCTCTCCAGAATCGAATCCCTCCATTCGTGCTGTTCAGAATTCCAACAGCCCTCCAGGCAACCCTGGATCCTTGAAGCTTGAAGGTGACCAGTTGTCGAGCTCTCGTTTACATCAGGAAAAATCACCCCCGTGGATTCATGCCAACTCACGTGAATTCTCCAATTCCACTGGATTTCACTCGAATTGAGTTTGACAGGATAGATTTGATGAATCCATCGAGATTCAAGTGGATCTAGACTAGTGTTACATATGCATGTCTATCCGTGAACGGGTTAACATAAAATGTGTTACATAGCTCGAGTACATTGCTGCTGGTCCATTCACGAGGAGCAACCGCACCAAACTTCGGAAAGAGATGTACACTACGGGAGATGGATGAAACGGGAATAACACTTGCAATCCGCTCACCATTTCGTATTGTACGAGTGACCTTGTACATACCGTGATTCAGCTCTGGATGAGTGCTGAAAGGTGAAAACCACTCGACATATGCCAGATGCTCTGGTACATACTCATTGATGTCCGGGAAGAGGTGACGGCGAGCACTCGGAGGTAGCGTAAAGACGACACGAACTTGAGCAACACGATAACCTATGTTCTGATTAACGACAACGATGAGGACATGGTGTCACTGGTACTCACCTTTAATGCCTGTTGTCCGACCATCTGCATCTGACTCAGATGCCCCCATTTTTACCAGGACTGTGTCAAAGCGTGCAGGTGTGGTGCGCCCACGACGATCTGTCTTGCCAAGTTGAGCGTGAATAGAGTCGACGGTGACGGAAGTGTCCATGGTTCCAAAACGGTCGACTTTGTGGAATTTGATTCTGTGATGGACTGCAACAGACGAGAATTGTTAGGATCGGATATCCTATGACAAGAACTTAACAAGATCTTGAAGTACTAGGCCTCTTCGTATATCTTGAGATATCTCGAAAGACGATATTTGAAATAAGACGAAGTTGAAGAGAATATATCGAATAAGGCACCAAATATATGGTGAATGGATTTATGATGGACGTCGTACGAATAGACGAAGCAATACTAGACTAAGGACTACATAATGTGTGTAAGACACTATATATACTAAGTACGTATCGGTGCACGGACCATGTCACGTGAAGTATCTGTAATAATGAGTAATCATGACTAAGTATGATGTCATGATGAGTAAGTATCAGTAAGCAATGGAATACGATGGAAAGGAATGGAATATAGTGAAATGTGAAAGGTGGAGGAATTAATATTCCTAACAAGAATGGGAGAATGATCCGTGTAGCGGCATGTTCTATTTGTGAGGCATTTGAACTGGGATGAGTGACCCGAGCAACGAAACGAGCTATCGCAGGGCGGAAAAATGTCGCGCCATAGTCGCTAATTATCTTGTTTAGGAGTACTCGCTTTAGGGAAGGATGCTTCGTCATCTTGAACTCTCGGAAATAATGTAAACTTGGTGCGCTGCGTGAATATTCACGGCTAGTACACGTCCTCCATTTGACAAAGTTATCAAACCAGATGATCTTCTCGCGCCTCTCAAGCCAGAGAGTCATCTGCTCGTACTCATCCTTGTGATTGGTGGCGTGGTAGGCATCTTTTGCAAGGTCAATGTGTAGACGCTCAGTATATTCGGTGTTGTAGTTGTCCGTTGTCCCAAAGAGACGAATCATCTCGGCGTAGTGACGATATGAGTGGAGCTTTGGAAGCTCAAAACTCTTGCGGATACCAAGGTCAACAAAAATGCTTTTGTTGTCATGAAATCGGCTGAGAGCCTTGTCCAAGAGTTGCAGAGTTTCATCTGAGTGACAAGGATACTGCGACAGGTAAAGAAAATTGAGGAGCGCACGAACTGCTCTGACGAGGCGTACAGGTGACACGTTGTTGGGAAGTTGCAAATCGACAATGATGCCGAGAAGGAAACGACAGATTTGGTTGTGTTCCTTGCCGCTAACCCGGGAAAGAGTCGATATCCCCTTGAAAAAGAGGCGAATGTTGTGATTTGGGGGCAGCCGACGACAACGTGCATCAATTTCTGCGTCACCGAAGGCTTGTCGTATCCATGCAATAAGGTGTTTGATCATTCCCTGGTATACCTGATGCAGGATGTCAGGTGTAATTGACTCGAAAATATTTGTGTGTGGAAGTCCTTCCCAGAATGGATGGAAGATGGGCTTCAAACGGCTCGCTCGACATTCCCGTGTGAAGGCAGCAGGATCACTGTCGACGAGGGCCAAGATCTCTAGAGCATGCGCCAAGTCTCGTAATTGTACTGGTACGTTCTTGCTCCCGAGATCACTGTGGGTAATATCACACTTTGGACAGTCACCTGTGATCGTCCCAGAGACCAGGACCTGTTCTGGATAGTCACCGACATAGCATGCAAGTAAAGGATGCCCTCGACGGATTACTCCATCTCCACTCGTCATCGGCCGTCCCATACGACCAGCATCTTTGAGTGGCTCGATGATACGCCCTATACATGCGTGAAACAGGTTAGCCAGGGCACGTCTTCGGGCTGCTTGGTTGGTAATCTGGTCCAGGCGAGTGGTTGGAATGTAGGCGAGCAGGATATGTGCATGACGGGATGGTTTTCACCTGATGTCCTTTGGGATGTTGCCAATCGTGAGATAGATCAGGTAAGCAGACTTATTGCGGAACATGGTGATCTGTGTCTTATCAGAGGAAAGGATGACGGGGATAACAGTTGCGCCAGGTTTGTCTCCTTCGAGCTCCTTCTACAAAATTGAATTTTACTCAGCATTTAACGTTGAAGGACTCGGAAGACTCCGCACCTGTGTGTCCCACCACCATCTTCCGGTATGCAGGTCGTGATACATCCGTATCGTATTGTTGGCATCCGTGTAGTGTCGTTCTGGTGCAAAGATCATATCTTTCGCAAACTCGGGGTCTGCATACAGGGAATCAACGCATTCAATGATACTGCATGAGTACACATCATAACTCTCCTCAGCTACCACAAGCTCTTCACGGTGAAAGCATGGCCATCTTGATGGAAGCTGATGGTCAATTATCTTGTTCAGCTCACGGCTGTTCCTGTATGAAAGTCCTAATTGTTCTGCAACCTAGACTATCTTTAGCCAGTGTACCGTAAGTTTTCAAGGAATTCCTCACCCCATCAATATTGAGGAGGTCTGAAAATGCAGTAGACCCAGGTCCCCGGAGTTTTGCCCACCTCGCAACACCCCAATCAATGTCGGATGTGAACGGTCCATTGGAACCTCGACCAACTCGAGTTAGGTCTCCGAGATATGATTCATACGATGTCTTGCTTTGGGTAATGGGAGCACCAGCAGTTAGAAGTGGGAACTTGACAACGTAAGGATCGTGTTCAATTCTGCTCTCTGCATTTTCTCGATTGACCGTGGGTTGCTGTACTGATTCTTCATCGATGTCCATGTTTGCAGTTTCTTCAAGTTCTCCTTCATCTTGCACTAGTTCTTGACGAGCTGGTGAGTAGGGTTCCCAAGATCCTTCATAGTCCACAGCTCCAAAATCGATTCCATCATTGTCTTCATCTTCGTCATCTTCTGCTTCTGAGCTGGCATCCCCACCACTCCCATCGTTTAACCCCTCCTCCCCTGTCCCGAAATCAGCCCAGCCATCCAACTCATCCTCATTGTATGTTCCGAAGTAGTCGCCCTCGAAGTTTCCCCCATTCACATTGTCCACCGTGACTCCCTGTTCTTCGACATCGGATGCTGCCTGGGTGCTGTGCATAGCCTCGAAGGCGGCGATGCACGGAGGATTGTTGGTTTGAGCAAGATGATAGGTTAAGCCTTGGTAGGTGAAAGATTTGTTGCAGCCGGGGCATTGGGATCTGGACATTGTGAAATGGTGAGTGCTGGATCCGAACAAGAGTGAGGTGGAATGCTGACATTAAGTTCAAGGTTTCTTTGGATTACTAGTAGAAGGTTGGGCAGTGCTGACATTTAAGTTAGTGCAGCGGAGACAAAATTTCCCCTACCCTGGATCCTCACTGAAAGTTTGTCGGGCTTGTTTTTGTTCCCCTTCTTTCACCGTGACCTTCATTCACATTCCTTACTAGTTTTCTTTGCATACATCAATCTCACTCTTTTATTCCCTCAACTCTGTGGGCGGTAAAAACCCGCATGCCTCCTAAAATGACGCCTAGACTAAGAGCCACTGCAGCGAGGGCAGCGAGGGAGTCTTCACTGGCTAGTGGCGGAACTGAAAGTAAGTCTTTGTTCATTCATGTCACTACCACCACATTTGAATGACCCGATACAGGGCCAAAGCGACAAGTTAAGGTGACTGAAAAGGCTGGTAAGCCCTTATCCATCATCACCACAATATATTCTGAAGGCATTGTCACCACTGGCAGCGGCAGCGGCGGTCATCAACCAAAATTGCAAACGAGCCGCGTCGTCAGTCCCTCAACCAGGAAAGGCCAAGGTTTCCCGTTCTGAAAATGGTATAGTCACCGTTGACTTGTTCATGAAATCATCTGTGACACATGACTCCGTAGATACACCAGCAGAGATGTTGGTGGCGAACAGTAGGTGGATGCCTTGCAAATTACACCCCAGGACTTACTACTAGCTTCTGTGTTCTCCTTTAACCATTTCAGCCTTGCCATCTCACTCCCACCGCATGAAGACCCGCCATGTTCCACTACAAATTGAAATTGACGAGCCCAAAGACAGTTTTCCAAGCTCGCCCAAGTCAAACCATAGTAGTACCAGAGAAGTGGAGCATGATGATGATGCTCTATCGGATGACGATGATCTCACCAGGTTCGAATGTCAACCTGCACTGTTGCAAAATGTGCTTGGAAAGGAGGTATGTGTCATTGTCTCGTTTTTTGATTGTGTCACGGTCAAGCCTCATCACGGCTGAACTCTAATAACCATAGGTAGCTCGTTTCGTCAGCACTGACCGTGATAGCACAGGGTCTGTATGCAGCAAACGTGATGCTGCACGTGAACTGGAGGTTAGTCACCTTCATTCCAGTGGTATGACTATCTAGGTATCAATTTACAGCTGACACTGGATCTAATGAATAGCGGCCAGCATGGCGTGGGCAACACAATGCTACTATGGTGCAGGCTGCGAATACTAGGACCAGCCAGAGGACACTTACGGCTGTGGCAGACGCCTCGGAGGATGAACCTTCCATCACCGAACTTCCATTGATGACACCCAGAAGGAAGAAGGTCACACGCACAAGTCGCCGTGTGGAGGCTGAACAATACTGGTCGGAGAGTTGCCGCCTTGACTATGGGGAGGATGGAAAGGTTGACCTCAATGCGCAGCAACCTCATGTCAGACAGGTCCTACACGAGTCAGTCTCAAACATGGAGCAGCACATCTTTTTTGAGAACTCTTATCCGGATGTGACCGAGCGCTCTCGAGTCAACATTACCTCGTTTTTGGCAACGGCTCGCAAGGGGGATCTATATATAGACCTTCGACAACGCCTACAGCAGGATGCACAGTTTGTGCAAGCAATGTCGAGCGTGGTGAGTTCTCTGTCATACTAACTGTCCGTGGTGTCCACACATTATCTATCATTCCAGCCGGATGGTCGGATCTGCAAATTTCGCAATGAAGTTCGACAGATAGCCACGGAGACAGTCGGCGCAGCATATGGTCTCACACCTGGACCCAACCTCTCGGAGAAGATTTCTTCGTTACTCAAGGATGACACATATATCTACGGGCTAGATGCACAGGTAAGCATGTCATTGTTCTGCCAGTGCACATCGCTGACTCGTGACCATGCCTTACTAAGGGTATGCCAAACCTCAAACAACCACTCAGACATCCGGGGATCATCGAGACCCTCAAGCAAGCCTGTTTTGTCAAGAAGAAGAAAAAGCTGCCAGTTGGAGAGCGCTTCAACGGCCACTTTACATCCACTCTAGATGGACATCCAGAACTCGAGATCCCACCAGTGATGCTTTCGCTCACAGCGACTGTGGTGTGTCCATCCTTTGCACTTTTTTGACACGTCTAACAAAATGTTTCAAGGTCCATGCAGCACTGTTGCGTGTGATGCAAGCCACCTCAGGTGGGGTAGACAGCACTGTGGCTGCTGATAAATCATTGTCAGATATAAACTCATCACATTTTGCTGGTGTATATGCCAGTTACATCGCAATCATCGATGAGCTTTACAACCAAAGTGAGACCAAATATCATGTTTTCATGTTGAGATACCATACCGATGTTAGGTGAGTAATATCACACTGGTCTTAAGTCAAAACACATGCGGAGCACTAACATCTATCTTAGTAGTGGATCACACAACCTCCTGAGAGCAGCCATCCAGAGCACAATCCGTCGCATCGACTGGGCAGGCATGGACGATCTCTAAGCCAACCACCTATTTGTCGTCACATTTTTCAATCCACCTATAGTGTAGATACTGCTATGATCATTCATCACTATCGTCACACACTCCTTTCAGCCTGACTTGATACTTATTGGAAAGCAGCTGGTTACAACGTGACCAGTCTATATACCCTTCTTTAATTCAATCTAATTTCTTCGTGTAAATTTGTGTGAATCTAACCAACACGTCAATGAAAACACGAGAATTTACGTGGATGGGAAGAGGACTGGTTCGCTATAGGTGAACCACTGAAGTTGGTGAAATTTATGCATTCATTGAAATTTACATGAATCTGCGTGAATCTAGGGGGGTGGTTTTCCCTGATG
>MU121210.1:0-15385 GCA_014904835.1 Paxillus ammoniavirescens
GAAATGCACCAGATGCTAAAACCTGTGTGACTTGTCCATTCTTCAATGAGCTCGTGAGTTTCCACGTCCCACACTCTAATTCTCCCCCCCTCGCCACCGCTCAGCACCCTTTTCCCGTCTCTCGTGACAGCGAGGCCATCAATCCAACCTTCTTGCGCCATCGACGACCCCTCCTGCTTGCCCTTCTCCACATCCCATATTCTGACCGTCTTGTCGTCCGAGCAGGAAACGACTCGTTCTCCCCCAGGGAAGTATGCTATCCTCCTGATGATCTTTTCATGCCCTAACATCGTCTTTAGAGGGTTGGCAGTGAGGTCGGTAGACTTTTGTGATGTGTGCGACATGGTTGCGAGAGAGAGAACAGCCCCAGAGGCCAGAGCTAGGACTGGAACAGTGCTGTGATGGCAAGGACCTAGAGGTTGCTGACGAAGCACGGCAGACTAGCGCCACCTCTTGAGATGAGAGCGAGCGTTTAAAAGCTGGTATCCACGTGCTGTGCACGAGGTGAGCGCTAGGACACGGGAACCCCGAAGCCGTAGCCAGTTTTTTCAGACGCCATCGTCGTCACTTCCCTAAGTTGCTGTCCGTTACCTAACACACTGGCACTGAACAGCATAGTCTATTGGGCAGCGTAGCCGACTTGTTCATTCCACAACGAAAGCGGGACCTCCATAACTAGACTGCCAGTATGTTAGTGCGTTCTTTGAGCAGAGGGACATCCGCTGAGATCTCACCGTCTCACAGGCAGGGGGCCTTTCGTTTTGTCGGCACAGTTTGACACCGAGGTGTACAGACTGTAGGTAGCAGGCTGATGGAATAGATACAATTCAGGGTAGTAAAAAACGATAATCGATCTCGATTGGGTACTAGATGGTTACGGAAATAACGATTGAAAAATGGAGAGACGGATAATGCTGAATCAGTGCCTAGTTTGTTTGAAGAACCTAGGAGAGGGATACAAGAGTCGACACCAATCTCGCTGGCGAAAATACGGCTGCCGTTCCTCCTATCAATACTTTGCTTCACAAGGTAATCTTCTCGATTTCGGCGAGCTCTTGCCTAGAAAACTCAACGATCTCGTCGTCACCTGGTCGCGATTCATCCCCATCAACGGGCATCCAGCATCGTTGCATGAATGTCCATTGACGGTCAGTGACCAGTGCTCGGCTGGGGCGTTTCGGAATCATCCCTTTTGAAATCGCAGATAGAACTCGCGGCTCGCGGACATAGTAATGGTAAGGGATTTTCCCTGTCAAAACCTGATGATCATTTAGATCTATCAATGCGCACAAGCAAAACAGTGCGATGGTGGGACAAACCTGCAACATGATTCTGCCAAACGAATACACATCGCTTTGCGGTGTCGGGACAACGTCGGGTGGATTATCTTCGTCGTCAGGCACCTGAGTGTCGAGCAGCTCAGGAGCTGTCCAGCGTAGAGTCCCTGGTGTGTGACTAGATGTTGCATAGGTGGATCCTCCGAGTTCCGTCAACAACGTCGATAGACCGAAATCAGATATATATGCCCTCCCGTTTCCGTCAATGAGCACGTTCGACTATGTTTGACGTGTAAGTGTGTGCGAGACCGTGCTAATCGAGACGACGTACACCCGAGAGGTCGCCATGCACAATGGACTGGGAATGCACTGTTGATTACGACGCGTGACATATGAGCCACCTAATAGCTATGACTAAAGCATCGACACATACAGTAGTGTAAACCTGCAGCAGCGTCACTGATCTATGATGACCATGTTAGGTTTGCACTCAATAGGAACAAATACATACCAGAACAAGTCTTTCCACAGGTTTCAAGGTATCACGTCGGCGTTCCAGGTAAGAGGTCAATGAGCCGTTTTCGAGCCATGGACAAATCATGGCAGGAAATTGCCCGAAATTCATGGTGGTCCCAAAGAGTGGTAAGATGTTGACGTGGTCGAGGTTCACCCACGTTTTGAGTTCTCGACGGAGTTTCTGGACCACTTGTTGAACTAGCATAAACAGTAGATAAATTCTATGATCCTGACTTTATTTGTCTGGGCATCATCGGCATCATCGGCAGACTCGTATGTCCTGATCGCTTTGATGGCAACCTAGACGAATTGTTAACCCAGGTGGCTTAACAAATAAAAACTAATGCACATCAACGGAGCTCCCATTCAGGTAAAGCTTGCCTCTATAGATGTCCCCAAAGCTACCGGATGCGAATGGGGCTTCACCCTCTCGCATGACAGAACCGGTAAGGTCGGGCGCGAAATTGGAACGACTACCAGGCGTGTGAATCCATAGGCTATTCAAGTTTACAATAGTGGCTTACATATCATCGAGATTCCATCCAGTGTCTGGCAAGCGTGGAACAAACGTAGACATAGATGCCGTGGTGGGATCGGCAAGGGGGACAGGCGGCCGAGAGGATGATGTGATCGGACGGTAATTCGCGGGTGGCTGTAGTCATGAGTTACAGTACGGCTGTACAAGAGGTTTGAGGATAACGCACGTCTAGTGAGGAAGGATGTGCCTGCAGTAACCAATATGGTGAGGAATAGCGTTGGAAGGCATGTGAGCGTAGCAATCACCATGACCTGCGTTTGGTTCTCGTCCAACCACGGGACGCGCCATATTGATACCTCTTGGTGGTACCCTCCAGATGCCACGAAGGCGCCAGAAGGGGAGAAAGTGACTGCCCATAGAACATCTTCGTGCTGCAGCGGTTGTCCGATGGGCTGACCAGGGCGTACGTCCCAGAAACGGACGGTTTCATCGTAAGATGCGCTCACTATTTTCGTGCCGTCGGGGGAGAGCGACAGGGAGACTACGGCTTTGGTGTGACCTGTCCAAGGTTCTCCAATCGATTCCCCTGATTCGGAATTCCAACATCGAATCGTACGATCGTTGGATGCCGAGAAGAGCTGGCTCCCGTCGAGCGACCAGAGAACGCAGCTGACAGCGTCTTCGTGACTTTTGATTGGACCGAGGACGAGTTTGCCACTGTCGACGTCGTACACTTGGATGGTGAAGGCTCGATTGGTTGAACCAGCGCAAGCGAGCTTCTCCCCGTTTGGAGAGAAGCAGAGTGAGCACACCCAACCGCCAGCGTTGATTGAATGTTTGATCTTTCCGCTCTTCTTCATCTCCATAATTACTAAGTTGCCTCCCACATGACCACTCGCTACCAATCGATCATCCGGTGACAGGGCAATGCAATCGATATGGCTTGTGTGACTTGCCCATTCTTCGACGAGCCCATGAGTTTCCACGTCCCACACTCTGATTTTCTGATTACTGCCAGCGCTTAGTATCCTTTTCCCGTCTCTCGTGACAGCGAGACCGTAGATCCAACCCCCGTGCACCATCGACGTCCCTTCTTGCTCGCCCTTCTCCACATCCCATATTCTGACCGTCTCGTCGTACGAGGCGGTAACGACTCGTGTTCCCTCAGGGAGGTATGCTATATTCTTGATGGAGGATTTATGCCCTGACATCGTTGTTATCGGCTTTGCTGTGAGGTCGGAAGAATTTTGTGATGTGTTCGACATGGTTGCGAGAAAGAACAGTTACAGAGGCCAGAGCTAGGAATGGAACAGTGCAGATGTGTGGCACAGAGTTGGTAGTGATTTGACCACCTTAGAGGTTGCTTTACAACGAAGTGCGACAGACTGGCTTTCATCATCACCTCTTGAGAGTGAACTGGTGTTCACGTGTCGGGCACGAGGTTATCCGGCTATCTCCAAAGCACCCGGGCCACTCGCAATTTGCGGCAACAAGGGCCACCCAAGCCGTAAGTTCTTTCAGACACCATCGTCGTGACTCGTGACTTCCCCAAGTCGCTATCCGTTAACCCACTGAACAGCATCGTCACAATTGGGCAGCGTACTCGACTTGTCCGTTCAACAACGACAGCCGGTCCTTCATAACCTGACTGGGTCAGTGGGTTTTTGCAGCAGAAAGGGTAAGTACATCATGATCCACTGAAATCTCATCAGGTCTCAGCGTTGTTAAACGACAGTCCGTTATGGGAATGGCTTCGTCTGAAATGTAGTGAGCGCGTGCAAGAAGGGGACCCGAGCTTTCGTGGGTTATTTGCTACTTGCTTCAGTTACCAATTAAACCTCTTCATCTTCCAGACGCCATCCGGACACCACTCGAACATTTTTACTTATATCCTTCGACTTACATTGCCGTTGGCGATCACCAACGCGAGCTCCCAATAGTACTTGGTTGTCGCATGTGTCGAAGAACTGACTAGGACTGGTATGTGACCCTGTCGTTTGTTTACTTTTGGCTCGCTAACCTTCTCGCAGGTATCTACCAGAGCAGTCGCCGCAGAGTCGGGATCGCCATCTTCAATTCATCGACATATTTCGACAAGAGCGCAAATGTCGGCGCACAGTTCAGCATGCGTGGACATGACAATCGCTGATGTTTGTGCACTCCTCTCAATGTTCGTTTGTCTCCAGCTTTCCTTCCCTTCCCCCGACCACAATATCCGCCTGGTACTTTCGCAGTGGTTCGTCAAACCAAACGGGAAAAGAGAGGATGCAAGTAGGGAACCACAGGAAGCAGAAGAAGCGCGGCATGCGAAAGGGAACCTTCACGCCCCAACTTGAAGGGGCCCAGAGAATGCGACAATCGTCACCTTAGTGCAGACAGCGAATCAGAGCATAATCGAAATCTGTATTGTGCATATCCTGTCGCGCTTCGTTCCCATTGACAGCCCTTCCCTTGTTGTCTGTCTACTCAGCCTCTTCACGCAGCTCCGACTTTTCCCGCACAATGAAATACACTTCAAGGCTATCGCGCTGATGTCGGGATTCACTGAGAAATTTGAGGAACACGGTCTCTCACAAGACGACGATGAAGTTTTTGACGAGTTGGCGACAGATTTCGGAAGACGCTGTTTACGAAGAGCTGCAGAATGTTACTGCCGTCCCCCACCCCCCTTGTCGCAGGCTCATCCCTCGACTTCGGCATCCTCCTGCAGGAGACGAGGGAAGTCGCCGTCTTCCTGATTAAAATGAGAAGTGAAAACTCTCCGGTGACGGCGGTCATTGTTCTTCCTAATGCTATGTCGTTTTCTCTTACACCGCAATCACATGAGGACCATAATTCCTCGAGAGACTCGTCGTGACTAAGATGGCGATTCGGGAGGATTTCGATGCAGGAGAAAAAGGGAAGCGAGCGAGGAGAAAGTATGTTCCAAAGGGCAAACCTAGAAGCTCGTCGAGGAGGCCGTTCTTCCCCCCATTCGACACTTTTTTCCGAAGCCACGAGCTTCCCCCGGGCCGTCAAGTCTAACGACCCTTTCGTTATTTCTAAGCCCTCGTAGTTAACTCTCTTGTCAATAGCTGATGGATTGTCTTCCCAAATCTTTGCCAACGCACAGAACAAGTTATTGGGTATGCCTCTATCAGCTCCTCCGGCTACTGCCGCATCAGAAGGTACCAACTCGCAGTCGTCAGATCGACGGCTCCTCGAATCGCGAGCTCGAAGATTTCATCCAGAAGGCGACCTTGGCCGAAGGGGATGTTTTTTTGTGCACCGATTTGATCGTGTAATGTCACCTGGCTTTCGCTGTCAATGTATGAATTTCGTTCGAGCTATATCACAAGGGGCCTCTCGTGGTATCGGCATAGTTTGACACTGAGGTATATGGATTGTAGGTAACGCTCTAATAGAGTGGATGCAGTTCAGGGATAACAAGAGACGAGATAGGGTACACGGGCACTAGGTGACGGGTGTGAAAGGATTGAACTGCTACATGGTGGAGATTGATAATGTCTCCTTGGTGCCTAGCTATGGGGCCGCGTTTGTCTAGGGAATCCCGGAGAAAGCCTCGACAGCAACTTTATCCACGATAAGTTCCTGGAAGATACGCCTGCCGTCCCTCACATCAATACTTTCCTTCACAAGGTAGCCTTCTGGATTGCTACCAGCTCTTGCTTAGCAAACTCGACGAGCTCGTCCGCACATGGTCGTGATTCACCCGCATCAACGGGCATCCAGCATCGTTGCATGAATGTCCACTGACGGTCAGTGACCAGTGCTCGACTGGGACGTGTCGGAATCATCCCTTTTAAAATTGCAGACAGCACTTGCGCTTCACGGATACAATAATGGTAAGGGACTTTCCCCGTCAGAACCTGACGACCGTTTAAGAACCGTCAATGCGAAGGAAGACTGTACGGTGGTGCGACACACCTGCAACAGGATGCTGCCGAACGAATACACATCACTTTGCGGCGTCGGGAAAACGTAATCTCCGTCTTCAGGCACCTGAAAGTCGAGTAGCTCAGGAGCTGTCCAGCGTAGAGTCCCCTGTACGTGGCTAGATGTTGCATAGGTCGATCCCCCGAGTTTTGTCAACAACGTCGACAGACCAAAATCAGAGATACACGCTCGCCCGTTGCCGTCAACGAGCACGTTCGACTGTATGTTTGACGTGTAAGTGTGTGCGAGCCTGAGGCCCATGCTAATTAAGACGACGTACACCCGAGAGGTCGCCATGCACAATGGACTGGGAATGTACTATTGGTCGTGATGCGTGACGTATGAGCTCCCTGATAGCTGTGATTAGAGCATCGACACATACAGTACCGTAAACCTGCAGCGGCGTCGCTGATCTGTAGTAATGTCCATGTTAGATTTACACTCAATAGTAACAATGGCCTACCAGAGCAAGCCTTTCCACCGGGTTCAAGGTATCGTGCCGGCGTTCCAGAAAAGACGTCAATGGGCCGTTTTCAAGCCATGGACAAACCATGGCAGGGAGCCGACCGAAATTCATAGTGGTCCCAAAGAGTGGTAGGATGTTGATGTGGTCAAGTTTCAGCCATGTTTTGAGCTCCCGACGTAATCTCTGGACAACTTGTTGGACTAGAAGAAATGGTAGAGATATTCTACCATGCTGACCTTGGTTTTCTTGGCGTCATCGGCGTCATCGGCAAAGTATGTCTTGATCGCTTTCACGGCGACCTAAACGGACTGTCAGCCCAGATGAATTACGACTCAGAAAAAATAAAAGGATGTACGTCGATGGAGCTCTCGCTCAGGTGGAGCTTGCCTCTGTAGATGTCCCCGAAACTACCGCATGTCATTGGGTTTTCGCCTTCTCGCACGACATAACCGGTAAGGTCATGCGCGAAATTGGAACGACTACCGCCGGCGTATGTGTGAGTTTGTGAGCTATCCAAGCTTACGTTAGTGGCTCACATATCATGGAGATTCCATGCAGTGTCTGGGAAGCGCTGAATGCGCGTCGCGCCAATAGATGACGTGGTGGCATCGGCAGCTTGGGCGGGGGGTCGAGAGGATGATGATGTGATTGGACGAGGGCCCGTGGGTAGCTGCGGTCGCAAGTTAGAGTACACGCAAGGACGACCGTGACTGGACAGATGTACGATGCTCACATGAAGGGAGTCGAGTTCGCCTTGGTCCTGGTTCTTGGGCACGGAGACGGCTGGGGGCTAAAGCAGATAACTGTCAGGAGGGCTGTGCAAAATATTTGAGGATAATGCATAGCGAATATTGAGGCACAGCGTTGGAAGATGCGCGAGTGTAATGATTACCTGAAGTTGTTGGCTATAGTCCCACCACGGGACACACCATATTGACAGCTTGCCATTGTACTGTCCAGATGCCACAAATTTACCACAGGGGGAGAAAGCGACTGCATACACGTGATCTTCATGCTGCAATGAGTGTTCGATGGGGTTGGCGGCACCGGAGTGTATGTCCCAGAAACGAACTGTTTGATCAATTGATGCGCTCACTAATTTTGTGCCGTCGGGCGAGAGCGAGAGGGAGTATATATAGTGAGCATGACCTGTCCAAGGTTCTCCAATGGATTCGGCTCTCTTGGGGTCCCATTTTCGAATGGTAAGGTCGTTGGACGCCGAGAAGAGCTGGATCCCGTCGAGTGACCAGAGAACGCATCTGACCCGATTTTTATGACCTTTCATTGGACCAAGGACGACTTTGCCGCTCTTGACGTCATACACTTTGACGACGTGTTCCCCGACACCACCCGAGAAATTGCCAACACCGCAAGCGAGCTTCTCCCCGTTCGGAGAGAAGCAGAGTGAGTACACCCCATGGTCAGCGTGGATCGAATGTTTGATCTTTCCACTCTCCTTCATCTCCCAGATCACGATCTCGCCATCATCATCCCCACTCGCTACTAATTGATCATCCAGTGACAGTGCAATGCAAAGAATACGGCCTCTGTGACTTGTCCAATCTTCAATGGGCTGGTGAGTTTCCACGTCCCACACCTTGATTCTTCTATCATCGCCACCGCTCAGTATCCTTTTCCCGTCTCTCGTGACAGCGAGACCGTAGATCCAGGCTTCGTGCACCATTGATGTCCCTTCTTGCTTGCCCTTCTCCACATCCCATATTCTGATCGTCATGTCGTCTGAGCATGAAACGACTCGTTCTCCCCCAGGGAGGTATGCTATTCCCCTGATGGACTCTCTATGCCCTGACAGGGTCGTCAGAGGCTTTTCCGTGAGGTCGGTAGACTTGAATGACGTGTGCAACATGGTTGCGAGGGAGAAGAGGCCAGAGCTAGGGCTGGAACAGTGTAGAGGTTGCTGACCAAGCACGACAAACCGGCTGTCACCTCTTGCTGAGAGTGAACGTCTGAAAACTGGTGTTCACATTTCGTGCATGAGCCTCGTAAGCGATGATATCGAATCGATGGTATCCAGTCATCTCCAATCTAGCACCGCTCGCACGGGAACAAGGTCCGCGCAAGCTGTGAGTTCTTTCAGACGCCATCGTCGTCACACCTATCCGTTAACCCACTCGAGTCTCGATAGCCTCGTCAATTGGGCAGCGTACTCGACTTGTCGAGGTGGATCTACGTCCCGTCTCCTCACACATGCCCCACGTCCTGATTCGCGTAGTAATTACCATGACCCACATAAGCACTGCTGTCCAACCATTTCGTGGTGGCAGATCGTGGTATCTCCACACTGCCCCGTCGAATCACGTCGTTCGGCATTGTCCATAGTCGTCTGACACGAACCAGTGACTATAGGCTGTTATGCCGAGTGGTGAACATAGTAGGGTAAGTGTAAGCATACTCCCCCTACCCATTCTTTTTCTCTATCAACCAAGCCGGTCCTCCTCATACTTATTTGACTCGACGTGATGTTCCCAGCGCGCTTCCCACTGTGGGTGCCTTTCACACACATGATGTGCATTGTACGGACAACTGACAGATGCATGTTCGACAATGACTCCGTGGGCTGTAAAAGATGGACTGCAGAGTGGGCTAGTTTGTGATATAGCTCAGTGCAACCGGAACCCACGGATATACCGAACTTGGGGCTAACTCTGGTTATGAATGTTTACTCGCTAGTCCACAGTTGAGTTGGGCGTGTGCTCAGTCATGGTGACTTTCATAGCCCGGTCTATCGAGTTGAAGGGACATATGAAGCCGGCTGGTCCTTAGTGTGCAGATAGTGAAATGGACTCGCCAATGGCATGTCACTTGTGTAACACTACGGCCTGGGTCGACAGGTCAGATTGGTTCTACTGCGCAGGGCAGTTTATAAATATTACCAACGGTACTGGGTACTTTGTTCCGGTCTGTTAGCTGTGCCGTGAGGTCGGTGGTGTCTGTTGTCATACTGGTAGAAGACAGAAGTGCGTTAGCCCTGATAGCAGACGTGAAGAAATAAAGCTGGACACCAGGATCAAGGGACGTGTGGTCAGGTGTGGCACCTTAGAACTATGGCAGTTCAAACGTTCATGACCCGAACCCCTTAGTGCAGACATACATGCCCTCAGATTCCCGGAGATGTTAACCGGATTTCGGATCGTTGGAAAAACCGGGGAGGCGGAAGAGCTGGCCATGATAATCCTCAAAACTTGAAACGCGAGTATAAA
Source organism: Paxillus ammoniavirescens (assembly GCA_014904835.1). NCBI lineage: Eukaryota > Fungi > Basidiomycota > Agaricomycetes > Boletales > Paxillaceae > Paxillus > Paxillus ammoniavirescens. Next base: position 9,895 of record MU121210.1, read on the forward strand.
TGACAAGAGATTATGCGAGGAACATGGCGACGACGTCGGCCCACTCGGATGATTGACATCACGCTGGCAAGGCATTCAACGATACGTGAACTGGATTTCTTTGTTCGGAAGGTTATCCAGCTGGAGCCAGTGGCCGTGGAAGAGCAGGGAAGAAGGGAAGAGTTCGCCGTCACTGCGTTTAGGTGGAGGCCCTGCCACTGTGACTGGAGGGACTTGTCAAAATGGACCTCAGTGCCTCTCTTTGTAGTTATTTGGATTGTTCAAACGTCTGTTCAAACCGTGACGTCCATGCATTCAATCTTCGTGAACCGTTGCCAGTGACCCATAAATGTATATCGCAATGGCCTGTTGATTCCGTTCCGATTCTCTTCATCGGACCAATGCCCAACCCATTTCCTATACATAGTCCCAGCTATTAGTAGCACCTACGATGTCCGCATTCTCCAAAAAACTATCTGCAACCCTCAAATCCTGCAACCACCCTCTCATCCGCCGTCGTGACTCGTCTCCCAGAACCAACACCAACAGCATACAGAAATAAACTTCAATCTTCAGATGAAAGCGTCTCTCAGATGATTCTTCGTCCCCACAGCCTTGACAATGTCCTCCTCTACGATGCACATATCCATGCGTTTATGCACGATGGCATCTGGTTCCGAAGCCAACAACTGCCCTGTCGAGTCTGAAGATCCCATCGCTATTGGTAAGGTTTCATCTTGTCGATAACTGACATATCGCCTTACCGAAGCCTATTCCAGCGCACGGTACAAGTTAGCGAGCATGCAACTGTCTGCTTCACCCCGGGCCGTTGCTGCTGCATTGAAAGCTATCCATAGCAGTCGTCAGATCGACGCCTCCTCGAAGCGCGTTTGAACTTCTCGTTTAGCGAGGGAACTTCTCCTGGATGTTTCTTTCTTTCTTTCTGTTTTCAATCGTGTAACATCGCCTGGGTTTCGCTGGGAATATATGAATCTTGTTCAAGCTATACCACTGGGGTGTTTCGTTCTACTGGAATAGTTCGACACTGAGGCGTACGGACCATAGGTAATGGGCTAATGGAATAGATGGGTTCTCGATACTACCTTCATTGAAACGATGAGCACACGAAAGATATGACTCCTCATTTCTACCCTCCTTCACAGCAATGCATTCTCGAGGTCAAGGAGCTCTTCCCTGGCAAACTCGACGATCTCGTCAGCACAGGGGCGTGATTCATCCGCATCAACGGGCATCCAGCATCGCTGCATGAATGCCCATTGACGGTCAGTGACCAGTGGAGAATTGGGGCGTGTGGGATTGATCCCTTTTGAAATCGCATGCCGCACTCGCGCCTCGTAGATATAGTAATGGTAAGGCACTTCCCCTGTGAGAGCCTGATGATCATTCAGATGTATCAATGCACGAGAGCAAAACAAACGATGTGGTGAGACAAACCTGCAAAATGATTCTACCAAACGAATACACGTCGCTTGGCGGTGTCGGGAAAACGTGGTGTGGACTATCTTTTTCTTGAAGGCCAAGTAGCTCGGGAGCTGCCCAGCGTAGAGTTCCAGCTTCGTGACGGGATGCTCCATAGGTAGATCCTCCGAGATCTGTCAACACCATCGACAGACCGAAATCAGAGATACACGCTCTCCCGTTGCCATCAATGAGCACGTTCGACTGTGTGTTTGGCATGTAAGTGTGTGCGAGACCCATGCTAATCGGAACGACGTACGCCCGAGAGGTTTCCATGCACAATGGACTTGGAATGCACTATTAACCATGACGCGTGACGTATGAGTCACCTAATAGCTGTGATTTAAGCATCGACACGTACAGTACTGTAAACCTGCAGCAGCGTCGTTGATCTACAGTAATGACCGTGTTAGATTTGCACTCAATAGTAGCAATTACCTACCAGAGCAAGTCTTTGCAAAGGTTTCAGGGTATCGTGTCGGCGTGTTAGATAAGATGACAATGTACCGTTTTCAAGCCACGGACAAATCATGGCGGGAAACCGCCCGAGACCCATGGTGGTCCCGAAGAGTGGTAGGATGTTGACGTGCTGGAGGTTCACCCATGTTTTGATCTCCCGAAGCAATCTCTAGATGACTCGTTGGACTAGCACAGACCGTAGAGAAATTCTAGGATGCTGACCTCATTTTTCTGGGCATCGTCATCATCATCGTCATTCGTAGACCCGTATGTCCTGATCGCAACCTAGACGAAGTGTCAGTTCAGATGCCTTCAGAAATATAAACTGATGCACATCAATGGAGGTTCCGTTCATGCGGAGCTTGCCTCTATAGATGTCCCCGAAGCTACCACATGCGAATGGGTCTTTACCCTCTTGCACGACATAACCAGTAAGATTGTGTGCGAAATTGCAACGACTACCGTGCGTGTGAATTCATGCGCTATCCAACTTTACAATAGTGGCTCACATATCATTGAGATTCCATGCAGTGTCTTGGAAGCGCTGAACACGCGTCTTTATGGGAGTCGTGGTGGGATCGGCCACTTGGGCAGGCAATCGAGAGGATGATGTGATCGTACGGCGGGTTGCGGGTAGCTGTGGTCGTGAGTTAGGGTATGCAAGGACAATTGGACAGATGTCCGTTGCTCACGTCAAGGGATTCCGAATCGTCCTGGTGCTGGTCCTTGGCCGCAGGCACAGCTGGGAGCTAACACAGGCGACATTCAGGGGGGCTGTGCGAAAGATTTGAAGGTAACACACATCTATTAACAAGGCATGATGTGCCTGCAGTGACGAATATCGTGAGGTAGCGTTGGACGATGCGTGAGCGTAGTAATTACCTGCTTTTGACCCTCGTCCCACCATGGGACGCGGCATATTGACACCTCTTTGTCGAACCCTCCAGATGCCACAAATTCACCACAAGGAGAGAAGGCAACCGTATATTGGTAGTTTGCATGTTGCAGCGGGTCTCCGATGGGGTCACCAGACCGTACATCCCAAAAACGGACGGTTCCATCGTGGGATGTACTCGCTAGTTTTGTGCCGTCGGGGGAGAGCGAAAGTGAGGTCACGTTATTAGTGTGACCTGTCCAAGGTTCTCCAATCGATTCCCCTGATTCGGGATTCCAACATCGAATCGTACGATCGTTCGATGCCGAGAAGAGCTGGGTCCCGTCGAGTGACCAGAGAATACAGTTGATCCAAGTTTCGTGACCTTTGATTGATTCTGGGAGGACGAGTTTGCCACTCTTGATGTCATACACTTGGATGACACGGGATACAGCCCAAGCGAGCTTCTCCCCGTTTGGAGAGAAGCAGAGTGAGAACACCCGAGTGCCAGCATTGATCAAACGTTTGATCTCTCCTCTCTCCTTCATCCCCTGATCACGATCTTGCCGTCCAAATCGCCACTCGCTGTCAATCGATCGTCCAGTGACAGGGTAATGCACGAGATACTTCCAAGGTCTCTGTCACTTGTCCATTCTTCAATGAGTTTATGAGTTTCCACTTCCCACACCCTGATTGTCCCCTCCTCGCCACCACTCAGTATCCTTTTCCCATCTCTCGTGACAGCAAAACAGTCGAACTTGACTTCGTGCACCATTAACGTCCCTTCTTGCTCGCTCTGCTCCACATCCCATAGTCTGACGGTCTTGTCGTTCGAACAGGAAACGACTCGTTTTCCCCCAGGCAGGTATGCTATCCCCCTGATGGAACCTCGACGCCCTGACATCGTCGTGAGAGGCTTTGCAGTGAGGTCGGTAGACTTTGGTGACGTGTTCGACATGGTTGCGAGAGAGAACAGCTACAGAGGCTAAAGCTGGGATTGGAATAGTGTAGAAGTGCGGCACCAGACCTGGTAAGGACTCAACCAACTTGGAAGTTGCTAACGAAGCACGACAGACTAGCTTTCACCTCTTGAGAGCGAGCGCCTGCAAGCTGGTGTTCACGTGTCATGCACGAGGTGAGGGATCATATCGATGATATCCGGCCAGCTCCAACCTAACACCACCCACGGGAACAAGGTCCGTACAAGCCGTGAGTTCTTTCAGACGCCATCGTCGCGAGTCAATGCCAAGTTGGTGTCCGTTAATCCACCAAACGGCATACCTAATTGGGCAGCGCACTCGACTTGTTCGTTCCACAACGGGAGTGGGTCCTTCATAACCGGCCTGGGTTAGTGGTTTTTTTGAGTAGAGGCCCTGGGTAAGTACATCTGCTGAGATTTCACCATGTTTCAGTAGAAGATTCACGCACTTGATCAACGATATCATTCTCGTCGACCATGCCCTGTTTCGCAATGTCAAGGTAGATGTATGTCCCGTTTCCATTCATCCACATTGTTTCGTGATCGCAAATTTCAGCATTTACTCACAGCGTTTCTATTGCCTCCTACATGCCGAAGGAGTCCCCCGGGGTTCGACGCCAACACGGGGTTCTTCTTTTCCACCACACCGCCCCAGCGATTCACCCCTATACGACGCACATGTTCATGCGTTTGTTCACGATGCGATACGGTTATCACGGCTTGCTCTCGTTCACTCATCTATCCGCGGGACGGTCACACCGGTTGGAGCGCCCTTGCAGCGAGGATGGCCAGTTACTCCGATTCTTCGAGAGGGTATTTTCCTGCCCATCTAACCTACACATGATCCGATGGGAAGCTCACAAGAGTCCACAAATCTCGCCACTCACAATCTGGCACATGGAGGCCCTCAGCGCCGAGGATGAAACCCGGTCACATCCATCAAAGACTTAATGACCTTGTTCGACGCCCTCATCGTAGAATCGAAGATGTTAGGGCGATGTATAAGCACAACCAATGGGGGGACAGCTCCGTCGAAAACGTAATAGACTCCTGCAAGAAATGGGCCCCAGATTTCCTGCGTTAGTTTACTGCTTGCCTCTTTTGCCAACGAACCCGCTTTCGCGTTCCAGACGCCATCGGGGCACCGCCCTAAGACATTCTCCTCTACGCTTCGACGGGATCCCACGGATTTAAGGTCATCGGCATCGGTTGTTGGGAGGATTGACGAACGTAGTCTCTTAGAAGATGGTGAGGTTCCTGACGAGTTCGCAACAGATTTTGGAAGACGGTGTTCGTGGAGTGCTGTAGAATGCCACTGCGGCCCGGCTGTCGTCACCAGCGCGGCCACAACTTCAGCATCCTCTTGCGGGAGGCGAGGGAAGGCGCCGTCTTCCCAATCAAAATGCGAAGTACAAAGTCTCCTGTGATCGGCGGTCATCGTTCCTTTTAATACTATGTCGCCTTCTCGTCCACCGGAATGGCATGGGACTGCAATTCCTCAAGGAAGTCGTCATCCAATGACGAAGATGGTGAACTGGGAGGACTCCGCTGCAGGAAGAAGAGGGTATCGGGGAAATCCCGATACAGCACGGCAGTGGTGAGAGAGCCTCACCTTACTGAAAGACTGTCGAGGACAGGAAAGGGTTATTGAGGTAACCTTGATGAGTATATAGGAAGGAGACCTATGGTACTAGGCGTAAAGTCTCAGTATTTATACATGA
>MU121211.1:0-24769 GCA_014904835.1 Paxillus ammoniavirescens
ATCTGGGTTTATGAGTCTATGCTTCATGGTTCTCTAGATATTAGCCAAACAACGAAAACCCACACAACATTGCAACACTTTTGTTGCCCACTGTACATCGTCAAAGAGGAAAAGCAAGGAAATCACTATCTCTCAGCCTGCAATATTGTGGTCCGACACAGATGTCACAGCCCTGCTTGATCTCGCCATCAAGGAAAAAGCTCAAGCCAGAGATGGAATGAACTTCAAGCCGCAATTCTGGACCAATGCAGCAGCAGCACTCTCAAACCCTTCTCAGGGTATTATCAAGACTTCTAAGCAGTGCAAGGAGAAGTGGAGCCAGATATGTCCTCCCTTACTCTTTTTTTTTACTTATCCTAATTCCATGGAACACAGGTGAGGAAAACATATGTGATTGTCCACAAGATTTGCAATGCGTCTGGACTGAGGTACTCACTCGAGCATGGGGCTAGTATCCGTCCTCAAGATGAAGCTGTATGGGACGAATATATAAAGGTATGTACACTGCTACCAAAAAAAAAAAGACTGACACTCCCCAATGATGGGGTGTTACTGGCAAAACCCAGGAGCAAAGATGTTTAAATGGAAGGGATGGTGTTTTTACGACAAGATGAAAGTTCCCATGCCATCAAAGGGGAAAGGCAGCAACATTTTTCATGCAACGGCACTCAGAACACAAGACCCCAGCCCCCCTGCAGGCCCCTCCAATCCAGCCAGGGAGCCATCTGGCAGTAGTGAGTCAAGTAGTGACAGTGTTGAGAGAAATGGCCTACTCAATTTATTGGGAGATGAGGAGAGTCAACCCTCACAAGAGGACATCAAAATGCACCCTCCCCCACAGGTCTCCACCAGTCAGCCTGTGGTACCAGCACTGTGCTCTCCCCCCATTACTCCAAATGATCAACCTTCAAGCAGCACCTCATTCCCATCCACTCCAACTGCTCTTTTCCTGCCCTCTGTTCCCTCATCATATAGTGACTCAGCAGCGAGTTCTGTCAAACTGTCATCAAGCATATCTGTTCATATTGAATGCACTAACAAGCGCAAGGCAGAAGTCGACGACAGCTCTGTCATATCAGTCGCCTCAAAATCAGTTATCTCAACGACAGCATCTGGAGGGTCATCAGCTTGAGAATGCTGTGTTGCAGCTGTCCCTGCCACACTGGATCGTGTCTGAGATGAGCTCAGTAGTCTCAACTCAAACTTCATGCATAACAACCAGATTATTGAATGCATCACTCCTTCATCTGCCACCCAATCAACCAATGCAGGTTCAGTATCTGTGACAGTGAGAAAGAATCAAGCAACTACTGCTTTACTTTCCCTGGAGGACAAAAATCTCAAGCCTGAGGAGCTCATCACTATCATGGACTACTTTCATTTCAATGTCTCATATGCTGATGCTAAAGTCAATACCAATCCCACCATTCATTGTGTATGGTTGGAAAAGAGGCTTGAGGAAGCTGGGGATGTGCTGAAGCCAAAATTATACTACATGACTTTATTATGTGTGGAATATAGTTGGATTGTTTTGTATCGTACATGCACTATGATTGTGCATTATGAAAAAAATATCTATGCTGACTCGGAGTACATTGTATAGTATGAGGCCGTCCACTATGCTCCTGCAGTGTATCTAGCCCACATCTCTGCAGCAATAGTGTCGTGTATCACCTTCATCTGCTCATGTTCAGTGTGGGTTGGAATACCGTCCGCTACCACCCCAAAATCATCTGGTTCACCAGTACTAGCAGGCTGCCCAGCCTCCCTCTCTATGTCTACAAGCTCCTGGGGATCCCACTCGTGAATGATGTTGTGCAAGCAGCACAAGGCGGGGGATGCAGGCTTGTATTTCCATTGCGCATTCAGGGGGACAACAAGTATATGAAAGTGGTGTTTCACAACACTGATTATGCGTTCAATGACATTGTGTAGTAGAGCGTGCTGGTAATTGAAGTACTCCTTAGCAGTAGTAGGCCTGTAACTGTAAATATGTTGATATTATTACCAAAAACATACTAACTTACCAGACATTCATCCAACCCCATTCAGCCAAGTGATAACATTGTTCCCGGTGTAGATCAGACAACAATGGCTGGGAGTGATCCAGCCAATATGAGGAAGCACAAATAGGTTCGTCCCTAAAGAGTCTCTGACTAGGCAAGTACACAGAAAAGAAAGAGATAAAAGGATGACTCCCAAAAGCCAAAGATAAGTGAAGAAGGAGGGATCAGGAGCACAACTTGTGAGCAAGATGCAGCTCTGTAACAAGTATGCTACAATCTAAGGAAGCCCTGCTGGACCTGGGCCAGAAAAGCGGTTTCTGTGAACCCAGGGAGCTATCAGATGTTGAACTGAGTCTCTTAGATCACCTCAGCAGAAGCTAGATGGTAGTTATCATCAAAGGTGGATTGCTTATGTAATGCTACAAAAAGCGGACATAAGCTAAGAAAAGGTAATGGTAATAGTCCACTACAAGCACAGAGAAACCCAGTTCCCTACAACGCAAAAGTTGTGATACATGAATGAATCCTCTTGTGTCGAGCTCAGGTCCAAAGTCTGCAAGCTTGACACCACATGGGGCTTTTTTCACGCACTGTTCGAGAGAATTGAACCACAGGATAATCTCAGGGATTTCTGTCCCTGAGTTAGTGGACGTCAACGTCACAGTAGGGTTGAATGGACTTGCAGACGGTGCATGAAAACTGTCAGATATGGGAGTTGGTGTGAGAGACTGAGCTGCCTGAAGATTCAGCGATGGTGGATACGACGGAGTTATATGAGTCTGAAGGGGCATCTGTTGGGCAAACAGAGGATAAAGATGCCCCCCAGGCCACAGTGACATGAATTGAACGGTGACCAGACTGGGACCCTGTGTCGTGGCTGCCGCTTGATCGACAAGGGAGCTACTGCCCGTGTTTTGTGTATGTTGCTTCACGCCCTGAGTAATGACACCAGGGAGTTTCATATCTATGGTTGCTTCTTCTTTCATCTAAATTGTGGATTGTCAGGAAGAATGATAATAAAAGACCAGGTTACTTACAATCAGGAGTGCCCAGTACGCAATGTTTTGATTACTCAAAGCCTGGCAGATGGTGCTCCCTGGAGGGGAGTAGCAGTAGCTAGGGGACTGAGATCCTTTCGAATGTGTGTCACACGTCCACCATTTTTGGAGCTCTTCGACGTGCTTCTGTTTTACATCCGTACCTCCTATTTTTCTACTTGGAGGCTTCTGTTTGGAAGAGGACGCGGCCTGAGACCCTGAGTTTCTTGTGCCCTGAGAACTTGAATATCAGTGATTGTTACTGTGACGCTACAGTAATTCAATTCAATGTACTGCTTTGCTATGATTTCCAGTGGATGCTGGAGCTGCTGAATCATCATCTGAGCTTGCATCTTCAAAGTAGACAGTGACTGGCTTCATTGGCCAAGTTGACGTCTTTCCGTTGGCAAGGTGTGGAGGGATGATTAGTGATCTCATTGTTTCTATGAAAAAGTTGAGTTCTTTGTCTGATTGTATCAAAGTGAATGCTATCTTTGCCTTACAATCCAACCGATATTGCAGTTTGACAAGTCCTGGAAACCGTCCTAATTTCTCTGTGACGGCCATGCAAAGTTGATCGTGAGTGATGGTGGACGATATCTGGAAGGGGATATTTGATGATTTTGATCCATGGAGTCGCTGAATGGCGCACTGGATCTTGAAGACTGGTCAATACAAATGTGTCAATATGCATATACATGTAGAATATTATGAGAGCGACCTTTACATGTATCTGGATCGTAGCGCTCAGAACTTGTTGGCTTTGGTATGGCCTTGCCCTTGCCCTTGCTCTTGCCTACAGTTTCGACAGGTGGTGCTCGTTTGGCAGGTGCACGCTGTGTGGTTGGGTACGAGTGCCTCTGACGTAGCTCACCCGTGTCGTTGTCTGTTTCACTGCCAATCTCTGGACTTGACTCCTGTTTGTCATCTGTAGTGGCCATTATCCCATTGAAGTTGAAGTCTTTACTCATCTCCTCTTCCTCGTGCTCTTCCTCGAACTCTACAGTGCCACCACTGTGGCCAGTCATGACGCTCATTATCTCCCCAGCAAGTTCCCCAAAGTCTGGGCCCAGGAGAAGGTCGCTATGGAGGCCACTGTCAAGGCCATCCAGTTCATCAAGCTCAGAGATCATGGTGAGGTCGCCTGCAGGGGCTTCTGAGGGAGTGCGATGTGCCCTGGTCACTGCAGGGGCTTCTGAGGGAGCACAACATGGCCATTTGTCAGGAAATGAGTCCTTGCCAGAGGTAGTAGTCGTTAGAGGGTGTTTATGCGTACTAAATTCACTTGAAATATTGGAAAGCAGAGCATTGGTGCCACATGAACGAGTACAGCTTTCTTGAATGATGCACTCCTCAGGATGGTTCCCCTTAGCACATTTGTTGCATATGGTGGCATTGGGAGTGAAAATGCAGCCTATCTTCCATTTACAACAGCCCAAACACACTCCAGTGCTCACTAAAATAGAGTCAACAACCAACAAATTGGTAAAGCTGCAACCACCGCAATTTGTCAGAATTTATTGTTCACTACACATTGCTACCTCATGTTTTATGAGGTTGTGCACAGCCTTGAGCATGGGTCAGCTATCAAGGGAGTCAGACAACAGTAAAGGGATAGTGACATAAAATATTGCATGTTATTCATATTGAAAGGATTTCACGAAAAAAATGTACATATTAGCGAGGAAGGACATAGCTAAAGAGTATTATCATACATATCCACAGTGCGTGAACCAACCATATGAGTCCTCGGAAGTAATTGTATAGAGCACATTAAGCAGTGTGATATAAATTTCCTGTTCTGTCAGCTGCGTCATGGCCAGTCGTGCATACTTGCCATTACGACGAAGGTGGTATTTCATAGCGGAGAATGCGAGCTCGATTGGATTTAGGTATGGCAAATATGGTGGCAAAAACTCACATCGCATCCCCCTACATAAGCTCTAGTGGTCAGCGCACCGAAAAAAATAAATGATAGTAGATGTTACCTTGATTCAACAAGTGCTCGAATGTCGGGGTGCTTGTGGATACTGCAGTTGTCCATTACAATGACTGAATTGGGGGCAGGGAAAGGTTCCATGTTATCGAGAAGACACCTGATAAATTCCGTGAAGCTCTCTGTGCAGAACGAGCCTTCAACTATGCTGCAATGTAGGATACCTTGTTGCAGGGAGAGTGCGGGGAGAACTGAATAACTTTGTTATGGTCAGCACAATCAAAAAAAGAAGACAATTTACTTACCATTGACCACGTACAAAAAATGCCTTGCATTGCGCCTTTGTCCCTCTGATCAACCAGGCATGGCCATGGTACGTGGTTCGGTGATCAACAGAGCTCTCGTCGACAAAGACGAGTTGCTCTGCCATGTATGCTCCTATGTGAGTGAGATATTCAAGACGCTGTAGGGAACTGACGTTCCCTACGCCTGCAAGCATCCTTCGTCTGCGCATCCAGCATCGTACTCACTCCTTTCAATGTCATGATCCATTCCTTCGACTCTCTATCGACAATCCATACAATCCAACGCCCAACCCGCTCTCACCCATGCCCTGCTAGCCACAGAACCCGCTTTCATTTACAGGTTCAGCGCTCTTCAACCATCCGGGTCCGTCCTTGTCCATTCCAACGCGTTGGTAAGTCTTGGCCATGAGCCCCATTTGTCCATGTATGTAGATTCTTCACCCATCATCGACCTTATACTGTTACCCGACCCGCTTGGGTGTTTATCCTTTATGTTTTGACTTTGTTTGACACAGTCACGGGTATACCCGGACTATAAAAGTCTGTACTTAGTCATTTTTGAATCTTATCTTCTGTCACCACGCACTTAAGGTCCAAGCACAAGTAAGAACAACAACGAACCCGCCGCAGCACAACCCGCCCTCTATTCCTTTACCCGCTATCCGCTCACTTACCACGGGACAAACCCGGGTTTCTTCTATCTTTCAACCCACTATCCTTCAGACCAACGGACTCCCCCTTCCAGGGTTCTGCTCACCAGTGAATCCCTTTAGGGTCGAACTTATCGCACCCTTCATTTCATTCTTCCCTTTGTCCTGACCTCTTAACACCCAGGAAGGACTTAGTTTCTTTCAACGCTTTTGCACTGAGTGCTCTACTGCAACACGCTTGACCTAAGATGTGAGGGTTACTGCTAAAATTGATAGTAAGACCTAAAAGTCACAGCTCACATTTTTCATTGTGAAACCATATCTGCAAAGTGTTCTCCACACCGGTGCGTGTGAAACCTCCATACCACAGGACGCTTGTAGCATTTCTTAAAGTTCATCCAGTTAAAGATTGGGGGTTTTCTGCACGGTACTGAGAAGAATCTGTAATAATAAGTCTGTTAGTTTTCAAGGCATGCTAATATGTAGAAATGATACATACCTCGACATCAATGTCACTAAGGTGCCTCCTTCCAACTTTCTTCTTCTGGGCGACTTCTTCCCCTGGGTTGGGGATGGTTCCATATTGATGAAAGTGAGCAAGAATCTGTTTGACAGAGTGGGTGGAAAGGTTTAGACAGATATCAATTTGTTCATGATTGAGAAACTTGGCAAGCCTAACAACGGCCCACTGCATCTCGGGGATGGTTTTCTGATATTGTGGCATGGCTACAATGCTGGTTTGACCATTGGATCAGGGCACAAAGAGGAAAACTCACTGCAGAACCAAATGCTGAAATACCGAAACACCGAGATTTTAAAATCTCGGATTTTTGACTTCAGTCAGGCTGGAATGTGTTCTCTTGAACCGTCTGAGTCGATTGCCATTGTCACCATCAAATTCCGAGTGGGCGTTGAGAAGATAAGAGCGACCGAAGTGGGAGTGTGTTTTTGAACATTGTTTTCTCACAGTCACAAGTTGCCTGAAATAGACAGTAACTTTCACTTACAACATTTATTATTATGCTTAAAACACTTCTTTCAGGTTCATTCCCATAATATTACAGATAACATAATATGAGTATACCTCCACCCATAGTATATATATCTTCACCCTACTCATTAGCAACTCAGTCGATTTTGCCCATCTAGGCAGCGGCTGAGGTGAGTCACTTTTACTTAGTTTTATTCCTAGCTAATGTACTATTGCTTTGGGCAACTCCTGCCTTCTTTCTTAGATTCTGTCAGTTGTTTTTAATGAACCACTGACCTTGACCTGTGGAAGATAGGAACATCTAGGACCCAGCTGCTAGTCTCCTATTAGACTTTTCATTCATCTCCACTAAGGAAGAAGACACCACCACTACTAGGACGTGCTGGCCTCTCCCCACATCATGGGCGACTTACTCAAATGATCTCAGAGCACTGTGAGTCACACTGTGAGAAGTGCAGAACATAGACTTGGAGACGCCACCACCACCACCACCACCTATAACCTAAATACCACATTACAAGACCAGCACTGCCGCAGAAAGTTGCACCATCATTGCCTAGTATTCTGGCTTGGACAATGGCTTGGATTCAGAACCTTACTAGTAGTAGTCACTTAATACTCTACCAAATCATAGTAATACTCCATTGTTTTCATTTGTCTACTCTTTGAATTGGTCATTTACATTATTATACTTAATTTTTGACATTCAACTACTTATATTATAGCTACATCTTATGAAATCTGACCTTTTGCCCCTGTGTCATCCACTGTCACCAGGCAATGAGGTTTTGGCATATGGGAAACTTACATAAGCATAACAGGTTTTTATAGGGGATCGTGCATACCCACATTGAATGGTTGATGTGGCTAAACTCAACACCACGTGACATTTTTGTACTTCATGTTTTCCCTCTTTCCTCTCGTTCATGGTCAACCCAGTCAACTTTGTGATGGATACACAGGATCCTATGTTAAATTCTTTTTTATTCAACCAGTAAATAGACCTTCCACTTAGGCACCCGCTACTGAACTTCCCTCAATGCAACCCACTTCATAACAGATCCCTATGCCCCACTAGGAACCCTCTAAAATCCCCTCAACAATCACTTCATCATGCATGTCCACTGGCTCCAAGGAAGCCATGGAGGTAATTCAAAGGAGCTGTCACCAAACCAAAGTTCCCCCCTTTCCACTGGTAATCACCAGCCACTACTAGTACACATTGTTGCTGATACCATACCTCTGCAAACCTCTATGGAATGAGTAGACTTGAAGCTATGTGCTTGTTTCGCACTTAGCTCAACTGTAGCAATTCATGTTGTCCAGTCCCAGTTTGCTATGTTGGAGGTCTACATTTTCATTTATTAGCCCAGAAAATATGCTCATGTCCTCTTTGTCAATTCACTGATGGTGATGAGAAAGTAACCATCTTTTCGTCATGCAATAATATGCTAGAAATGCATGACATTCTCAATAATTGATGTGCATTAGTGTGAATTGTTTGAATTCTGCAAAATTTGCATGAATTGTCCAGAATTCCCATTGGGGGATTTTCTTGATGTATTGGAATGTCAACCTACTTTGTATAGTCCATACACTATGCTCCCTCTTCCCCTCAGTCCATCATGTTATACAACTGAGGGGTAAGTCCGTTTACTCGTGTATCTATAGTGCACACTGACATGCTCACATAGTCTGATACTTCACTTAGTAGGTACATACAAATGATAATAAGTTTGTCATGTTATACGACTGAGGGTCTGACACTTTGCTTAGCTTCAACAGGTTATGAGCCCTGTGGGAATGTCCCTGTTTCCCACTACTTATCAGAGACTTTGTCATTGACCCAACAGCACTTATCATTGCATTGTCCCGTCTCACCATTGATCTCACAACATACTCACTTATCATCTACAACAACCTGAGCAGCTTTCTGGCAACCTCTTAATTGAGGTTCACAACCTTATCATTCCCAAACCACACCAAAGTATGATCAGGTGGGTTCATTCACTGGGGTGCATATCCTTGTAACCCTGTTACTTGCATGGCAACCTTCACCCGCCATTCATCACATTCATCATCATTTTCGTCAATCTCAATTTCGCCAATAATAAATTCAACCATTTTCAGTTAACGAGTCACGACCACGCTACCACTCAAGGCTTGCAAGGCTCTGGGGATGTCCTGTACCCATATGCACATGAAGTACCACCAGGGGAGATAGCAGAGCTGTCGTATTGCATAGGTTGAAGAAGAACCATCAGATGAACACAAGCAATCACACAGTGTCCCATTTTGGAGAAGTTACAAATGTACTGTTCACATCCTGGTTTGCTATGCAACTCCATCTTCATTTACTTTTACACTGTCCCTCAATTTTCTTATTTCTTGGATCTTACTTCTATACCTTTTCTCACAATGCCTTGGTTGAGGGTGTGTTGGAACTTCATCCTACATCATCACTTGTCATCACTTGTAGGTAGATTCCACTGTCATCAGGTATATAAACTGTTGAGAATGTAGACAATTAGATACAGGAATAGCGTAGATTGATAATATGGATGACACTTGAAGTGCATGAATGATTTGTAAGAATTGTTGTAGAAAAATTGTGCCTGAGGGCAGTTGACCATAGGCTTAAGATAATGGGACTGTGCTGGAACAATTGTTATTATTTTCAGACTCAGATCCTGCTTTGTTATACTAGACGCACAGACCACTAGTACTATATTTGAGTCTCTGATTCAGCAATTTGGCTTGCCACAGCATTTCCTCAACATAAACCTTCCTTGTAGATTCATGACCCTAGTCGTCTTTCCTCCATGTCGTAGTCACTCAATCATACATCACTCTCTGGCTTCAACACATACCTGATGATTTGCCATTCCTAATGTGGAGAAACATGTGAGCTATGCAACTTATCAAAGGGGGTAGCTCACCTTCTGATCTTTACCCACTGCACACAAAGTGCTTTTGTCTTGGCACGATGGACAGGCACTGTGTCACATTTGGTCATGAGACTGATGATATCAACATAGACATCTGCGTAAATGTGTCATTTGAATGTGACCTCCTAGCCCCCACCTGCCATCTCATCCAATGTGAACTTGATTTATACATGTATCAGTAAATGATTTTTTTTTTAAAAGTGAGAGGGAGACTGTATGGCAGTGGTGGCGAGTGTGATGGTAGCACGTGGTACTTAGTTCTCAAAACTTCAGGAAAGAGGTTTCCCATTGAATTGGGGCTTGTGTAGAAAAAATCAATAATAAGACCAGAAAGGCTGGTACCTGTGAGGTTGTTCATATGGCCCTCACAGACATTGTTAGCATTTTATCGTTCAAGGTTCTCCACTCACTTCCTTGTCCATCCCATGTTTCAAGAAGAACCCTTTATCCAGAAGCTTCTTCGCAATATCAGCATTAATAGCACAGCAATTTTGTGGATCCCATTCATAGCACTCACGAACATGGCTGCAAGCTTTTGTTTTGAGGGAGAACTATGAGTTCCCAATGAGGTAGGCTAAACTAGCCTAAAGGGGATTCAAGACCAGGCCAAAGAAAGGGGGTAGGGCGCAAATAGTTCAACCCTTGAGGGAAGCTGTGAGCACTAGAGCAGAAGGATAAGTCTCCCCTTCCTCGTGAGTGGAACAACAAAGAGGGCTTGATGGTTGATCAAGCAAAAGTGAATAAGGAAAAGAGGAAGTGACTACAGTAGGGAGAGGTAGTGGGAGAATGGATCCCCAATGCTGTGTGACATGTCCAGGTCGAGTCCGGGTAGAGTGTTGAGTCTGGGTAGAGGGTCAAGTAGACCCGGGAGTATGTAGGTCTATACTAGCTCAGGCAGCATCTGAGCAAGCACAGATGCACCAAATGTGTTTGAGGTAGAGTCTTCAAAGGAGTCTCACACAGTGGAGGTGATCTCATGGGTATGATTGGGTGGGTTGTCATTCAGTGCTGTACACATAGGGAATCCTGGTTCCCTACACTGATGTCTTCCCAGAGCTGAAAAGCGAGCTAGATATGAGTCGACTCTTCCTTTCCAGCATCAAGTCAACACTTATGAGCCTCATGATGTCACATATATGTTGGGGCCACCACCATTGATAGTAATGGCACATCAGCTTCAGTTCTCGTGAATATTTATATCCTACCATCTGGAATTAGTAACCCTCAGCTATGACACTCAGTGGTTGCCTCATTCATGTATTCAACAGCCTTATTATTGAAGTTCAGATGCAGGGGAAAGGAGTTTGCGGAAGCAATATCACAGTGGGAGAATTATTTAGCATGCTCAATGATATCATGGACAAATGGGGCATAGAACTAGAACTTTGATGGATCATTGTTATCCAGGATCATACCAGAAGTACCAGATGCAATGGGAACCACCAGACAGGTCATGGAGGGAGGGTCAACATCTGTGGCTGAGGTAGACTGCTGAGCAGGAGACTGAATGAGTGCCGAAATGGGAGTCTCTAGATTATCTAAGTCATCCATAGTAGAATTGGTATTGCTGGTACTGCAGGAGCCTTGAGAGTTCTCCTGGCTTCATGTGGTCAAAAGTTGTGCATTGTCAGGAAGACATGGTGCACAGTTACACTGGTGATGGTGAGCAACAATGTCTTCAACATCTCCTTAACCAATTGTCAGAACAGAACATTGACCAATGATTAACTTACTTTGAGTGGTTGTGAGACCAGGAAAATGGTTGCATTGAGACTGGGTTGGGATAGACTGAACACATTCCACCTCAGGTTGGCCAGTGTGCCTAGTCATTCTGCTGCTCACTGGCTGGGAAGCCTATTGTTCAATCAGTGACTATTATTACAGTTGTTGAAGGATGGGCGCTGACCTTGATCATGGAGAACTGACTCTGTGAAGTGATCATCATCACTCAGAGATACCTCATTGATCACAGGTGATCCTTTGTGATCAGCATTTGTAGTGAACATGGAATGCAAGCTGGTTAGAAAGGATGGGAGCTGACAAAATGATTGGGTTCAACGCAGCCAAGCAGGCAACAGCCCTGTCCAGCCCTGTCCACTGCCTCCGCTGTCTCCAGCCTCTACACATAAGGTCCATTTTGTACAGCCCTGTCCAGCCCTCTCCAGCTCTATTCCACTACAGTTATCCCCCAGTGCTTGCGACACCACCAGTAATTGCGTCAACCACTTACATATAGCACTTGGAACCTCAACATTTTACAGGTCACAACACCCTACATAGTTTGTATTTAGAGTTTGCTTTATTGTCTGCTAGGTGAATCCAACCTAAGTATTGTAAAATATTATATGATCTGATATTTAGTGTAGAAAAAGGAGATATTATGTATTTAGTGGGTTGGAATGAGTATGTATGTTTACATTAAATAGCACAACATATGTACATATAGCAACACACATGGCCAAAAATTCTGCAGCATAATTTCACCACATGAAGGATGCTACACTATGCCAGAAGGGTGGATAAGAGAGACCACATGATGGTGGGGGTTGGAAATAAAGAAGCATGTGAAATTGCTTAAACTCAGACACAATGTTTATATGTGTATCTTTGTTTGTACACCCAAACAATAGCAACTATTCCTTCATTTGGCTAAGATCCCACCATCCGGGCTAAAAGTACATAAACCATTGCAATGACATGTCTGTTTTGAAATAGGCATATCTCCACAGCCACTGTACCTAATCACATGACCAAGGCACCGTTTTGTAGCCAGGAACCAATGCTACAAACCGGCCCACCAAGGCTAAGCGAGATTCCCACGCCCCCTGGCACTACATCGCACCGACCAAAAAATAGCCAAACATTGCAATGGTTTATGGAGTCACTGTATGTGTTGCCCCCCTGTATGAGTCCTTGTCCCTTGATTTATGGAGGGGGTCAGATTATAAGTCCTGAGGTCAACTCAAGACTTAAGAGGGAGATTCAGAAGGATAGAGAATATCGGAATTGGAGTCTTATTGATATTCAAACTAAAGAAACGTAGGAGAGTTACATGGGGTTTATATACTGAAAGTCCAGATAGATATAAATGGACTAGCATCAGGGTTTTCGGGAATCCCAATGCGCAACAAAAGAAAGATGTCAGGATTACTATACAAGACGTGCAAATGATGAATAAGCACGTTAGGTTAACAATGATAGACAAATGATGACAAAAAGAAGAAGCATGACAGAAAACGGATATAAGACAGACTTGATTACCAATGGGAGTCCGAGGACTTGGGAACGGAAACAGAACACGGGAAACAGGAAACAGTGGGAGGAAATATCTAAGTACAACCCGAAGTTGTTGGAATACGTCGGAATGGTCGGGATGTGTCGGGATTAGGTTGGATTGAATGGGAAAGTCATGGGATGTGACAGGCAGTTGGGATTTTCTGGTGTGTGTCATGAACCCATGGACCTGTCTGTTCACTGCCACAAGCCTGCCTTCTCCCAGTCATACCCTACATTCATCTCCATGTGCTGATTTGATGAGATCATAGACTGTCCACAGCATTGCCTCACTCATGGCCTCACTTGAATAATACATGGAGGTGCTGGATGTTTGATTGTGGGCGAACCATTGGGTTGATGGTCCTGGAACTGCTTACAAGGGTTGAATGGGATTGGAGCATTGTTCAGGGGCATGAGTATGGCCATGTATGTGGGACGCAGGGAGCAGCATATGTGTGAGAATGTTCTGCATGCAAACCTGAGTCTTACAGAGGATCACTGTTACAATCTGTTGCACTGCCCATGATATTTCCCAGTACTGGCCTTGCAGGTGTCTTCAGGATTGTGAGACAAGGTTCAGTCAACTAAAGTTTGGAATGAAATGGATAAAACGAGACCAAGTACATAAGTAATAAGAGCATGTATCAAAAAGGATTTTTGGTTGAAGTGCATAATAGCCTGGCCCAGGTTGTAGGATTAGCCCAACATGTTCATCAGGAAAATGTGTTTTGTTATATAGAAGTGGCCTAATCTATATAGAACTATGATAGCATTTAGAGCAATTATAGATCTATATAGCTACCCAGAGTTTAAGAGTGATCTTTAAAGATGTTTAATTGCTGGTAAAGTTCTATTATTGACTAGTATTTGCTTTGTTATGTGTTTATTGACTGTTTGGCTGTTATTTACTACACTTTGTGTTGACTAGTATTTACTACACTATTGGTAGTAAAAAATGCGGACACTAATTACACTTTCAGTTGACTAGTATCTACTACACTTTTGGTAATACAAGATACAGACCTTCACTACACTTTTAGTAATCAAAATTGCTGACACTAATTACACTTTCAGTTGACTAGTATTTACTACACTTTCAGTAGTCAAAAATGTGGACATTACTACACTTTCACTACACTTTTACCAGTCAACATGTTTTACTACACATTTGGATGCAGTGAAGGTGTAGTAAATAATAGCTAACAAAATGTGTGATTAGATGTCCACATTTTTGACTACCAAAAGTGTAGGAAATACCAGTCAACTGAAAGTGTAGTCAGTGTCCACATTTTTGACTAATAAAAGTGTAGTGAAAATGTAGTGAAAATCTGTATTTTGTATTACCAAAAGTGTAGTAAATACTAGTCTACAAATGTGTAGTCAGTGTCTACATTTTTTACTACTAAAAGTGTAGTAAATACTGGTCAACTGAAAGTGTAATTAATGTCTACACTTTTAACTACCAAAAGTGTAGTAAATATCCAGTTAACTAAAAGTGTTCAGTGTCCACATTTTTTAAGTGTAATAAATAGTATTCAACATGATGTGTATTAGAGGGTAGTGGTGTGTAATTTTTGATTAGCAAAAATGCGGTCATTACCATTGTGTAGTGTTTTATTAGCAAAGTTTCAATCACCAGCAATTTTGGTAGCTCTTTTTAATCGTGCTACAGCATGAGAATTCTGACAAAGTCCAAAAATGTCAAAAATGTGATTTAGTGGACACCTATGTGCACGCCTCTTGTGCACTATGGCAAACATGACCAAACAAACCAGTTTGCTTACTATAATTCATAGGATATACCCTTGTGTACACTTTGGTTAGTACTACACTTTTGACCACATTTTTAACTACCATTTGGTATTCTTTGTGTAGACTTTTGACTACTTGAATATAAGTATGTGACAGTACACTTTTTCTACATTCATATGAGGGCTTTAGGGCAGGCTTATAACTATAGATGCTATGAGTGCTATAGCTGCTATATACTTTATAGAACTATAGTTGCTCTTAAAAATATGGTGAACAATCAGAGAACTATATAGTGGGGACTTGTCTCTAAATGCTATGGTAACTTTACATGCTATAATTGACTTTTGTAGAACTATATTTGCTTCTAAAGTAAAGTCATGTTGTCTTGATGTTTTGCATGCCACATGCTCACTTATCTCCAATTATATCTAATGTTTGTATTCCAAATCATCAGCCACATCCCCATCAGATAATTCCAAGTCTGAAGCCTGGTCATTGGCCATATCCTTGTTGGATAACTCCGAGTCTGAAGTCTCATTGCTATTGTTCCCTGTATGTCTCTCATGTTAAACTTGTGCTTATAGCAGCATGTACAGCATTCATTACAGCATGATCACTACATTACATAAGTAGGTAGATAAAAAGTATTTGTCTCATCAACAGTCACATCAGTGACATATCACGCTTGTATCTAGTATATAAACTCAGCACTGTCATAGTGCTCAATAGATCACTTTTCATACTCAAAACTTCCTGCTACCAGCAAGTGTTCCCCTCAGCACAGGTGAGTAGAGAGTTCCTCTCGCTATACCCCTGCATGCTTCAACAGATTATGAGCCCCGAGATGCAGGCTCTTTGTGCCTTCATGGCTGCATTGAGTGCAGTCTCTAACCCCCTGTAATGTCGCCTTTAATGGCTTGACATTAGCTGAGGAACAAGCACAATTATATCGTTGCTGAGGAACGATCTCACAGTACCCACAAGGGGCTGCTTTGATTCCTCCAGCACTTTAATGGCTGCTTATCACCCTGTATATGCTGACTACTTGTGTTGACAGAAATCAACACTGGATGTTCCTCCATTATTGCCTTGCATATTTGCCTAGTGAAGTTCTTAGTCACACTTAGAGGGGACTCGCAAAGTCACACTGGAACACTGATAGATTATAGGTAACTTAAGTATATATATATTTCAACTGCCAAGTTGGTACCCTTTATATACTACTTGGAGGTGGCTATACTGCCTAATTCGGTCAGGGATATAATTTGGCTATATCTAGCTATGTACCTTGATAATACTATACAAAGACATTCCAAGTGATACTAAGGTGGGCTGTGCTAACATATAGGACAATTTCAAGCCATGCCAAGTCATTTGCTGATTAACCAAGCAGGTGTGAGTCAGAGTGAGTTAAGGTGAGTCAAAGTGACTCAGATAGTGATAGGTGGCTGTCAAACAGCTGTCAACTGTCATTGAGCTGTCATTTAGGCAGGTACTGCTGTTCCTGTCAGGCACATCTGTCACATGTCAGGTCCCAGTGGCTGTGAAGGGCCTGTCAATGCTGACATCATGTTTAAGTAAGCATTAATGTTATATACAGAATCCTAGAAATATTAATTCACTGTATGAGTAATATTGTCGGGTAGTAACTCAATGGGAGGTCATAAATAACCAAGAAAAATATGATTATGTGTGAAATGATGATCTCTTTCCAGTGGTATAGGTTATAGAGCTGGAGAGCCACATAGGAAAGAGTTTTAAGGGAAATACCTCCTACACTCTTGACATTTCTGCTTTAAGTGAAACTTTGCTCTGATATTATATATACATAAGTGTATGGGAGGTGCTGGTGTGTGGTATAAATTGTAGAACTAGCACTTTGCATGCTAAGGAGTTATAATGAAAATACACTCTACACTCCTAGTGTGTCTGCTTGCAGTGAAACCTTGCTCTAGTGCACAAGCATATAGGGTGGTACTAGTGTATCATGACCATACATGAACAGAGTTCTATGTATGTCAATGCACCCATCCTAAAGCCCCAAAGTGACTCAGAGGTATCTCCTTTGGATAAAACTCCATTAAATCTTGTATGCTCTCTAAACCCACCATGTTTTACAGCCAATATGAGTCTAGACTACTGCTTGAATGTCACTGCCTACCCATATTGAGATGTGATCACATGATCAATTCAACATGATAATTCACACACTGTCATTGAGCAACATTTTAAGTTGTGCTTTGCATTTCTCACTTTCAATTTTCTATTCCATCTGTTATTAACTTTGCTTCTGGAATGACCATGACAACTTCACCCCCAGCATCATTGCCAACATTGCCAACACCTGAAACTACCTCTGCTCAACTCCTTGAGCAACTTGATTCTTTTCTTTGTCCTGACAATGATTACTGTCACTGCATTGGTTATAGGCTATCAATGATGTCACATTGAAACTTCAATTGCTTCCAGTTCACTGTACACCTGCCAATGGGTCCCCTCCAATTACTCCTCCATCTGAATTCTCTGGTTCCTCTGGTATACCACATACTCACACGGTGTCTGAGTCCCATTCACAAGTTGACAAGGAGATTGGCAAATTTAGTGACATAGTATGTTCTCTGCCTGCAGATCCACCGATTTTAACATTGTGACAGACACCTGAAACCTCTCATTGATTGTTAGCCTGACGACGTGTATCTCAACCTACTTATTGTCAAGTATTTATACTCAAAATCTTGCAAGACTCAAAGTCTGTCTGGTACACTGGGAGTTATGAGCATCTTGAGATGAATAGATGGGACAACTTGAATGGCTGGAGCTGTGTGAGGAGGGCTTGGAAGTCGACATAAAATCTGAGGGAATTTAGTGAGAAAGCAAGGAAAATCCTTACCTTAGGTCAACCTTGGTTGATAAATGTCCAGAATTGTTGTGATCTGTTAGAGCAGCATCCAATGACAGCATTCCATCCACTTGGAATACCAACCACTGTCTACATAGAACCTATACTCTACCTTCCCTCTCCTCAGTCAGTTCCGTCACACTGCTGAGGGGTAAGCTTGTTCCCTTGATATACCTGACCATACGACTAATAATCATGTATTATAGTCTCACATATTATCTAGTTCTAATAGGTTATGAGCCCTGCCATCTTACACCGAGAGAGTCGGAACCAAATCTAGACAATAGAAGAATCTAACAGAAATAGTCGCATATCAAAGAGCACTATTTGTGGCTGTCGATGTCACTGGTGCAACAACCAATACCTAGCTACTCAGATACCTTATTCAGTAGGATGAGAGCCCATGCACACCCCATAAAAACAACACCGGACTCGCCAAAAGGATTCTTATCTCTTCCCCACATCTTTTCCCTGCACAAAGGTCACCACAAATGGATCTGAAAACCGAGATGAAACCTCAGGGGACACTGGAGCACCGCATACATGCTTCAAATCCACAACCGTGGTGACCTCCACATTGACCATTCCCATCCTGCCAATATCAGTGCTCATCCTTACATACTATGTCCAACATGTGCCTGTCACTGTACAAGCCACAAAGCTTGACACCTGGTCCTTTGAAAAAATTGAGGCACTTGACCAAGGAAAGAACAATTGGTCTGACTGGTCCTTCACTATAAAGCTTGTACTCCACCAGCATCTTGTCAGTGGGTATCTCACTGGAGCTGTATTGGCACCCTGACCCTTTCCTCACTCTGGCAGTGCACAATACCTGGACTCTCAGCAACATTGCCATGGTCTTGGCCTTGTGTTCTCGTGTTAGTCACAAAGATCAGTGCCTCCTGGAGGACATCACCGATGTCAAACAGGAATTGGAAATTCTTCGTGAACAACATGAAAAAGTTGGACTCATTGCTCAAATTCTCCTCATTCAAGAGGTTTTCACCAAACGCTACTTGCACGGCCATTGTTTCTCACTCACCAGCAGTGAACTTATTGATCTCATTCAACACATTTACAGGATTGGGATTTCAACTGAAGAAGTCTTCCTTTCTATTGCCATACTCAATGCCATGTTTGGTGAGCTAAATGCTGTCCAGACCCAGGTCACCTTCCTCCTTTCTTCGAGCTCCAAGAGCCACCCATTTACCTCTGCTGACATCTGTGCACATCTTGACATCAAACAGCAACTTCTTGATAATGAGCAGGCCCATTCCTCAAACATTGCCCTTGTGGCCACTGCCACACGTCCAAAACCGAGCAGTGGTCATGAAAATACCTACTCCCTCTGTGGGAAGTCCAGTCACACCATCAATGGGTGTTGGCAACCTGGTGGAGATATGGCAGGCCATTGTGAAGAAGTTCTCGCAAAGATCCATTCTGACAAACTCACTCACCAGGGTAAAGCTGGCGGTCAGTCTTCTCTGGATCCAGCCCTGCCCTTGCGGCCACAATTCCTCCCTCAGTCCACTATGATAATTCTGGTCACACCTACATTGTTGACTCCATCACCGGAGGAGCTGTTTTTCTAGCCTTTGCACTGCCAGCCCATGCCCCCCTTGCAACATCGCCTACTGGTGTTGTGACACACCATGTCCTCTGCCTTCATCCATGAACTCTCCACTGACAACCAAGCTGAAAATGATGTCCTCCTTGCCCATTGTGGAATCTCGAGACCTCTGTTGACTGGCATTCCCATAGTGCCCCATTTGACTTTGCCAACCTTACTCTCACCGCACTGAACCAATGGACCAATACCATTATTGATCCATCCATTGAACCTTTTTTTATCAACACTGGTGTATCTGTGCATATCAGCAACATGGCCTCAGACTTCTATTCCCTCCGCCCTATCCCCCCTTGCTTCATTAATAGTCACCCAATTGTTGGGACGAGTTTGTTCTCACCACTTGTTATCTTGCTGACTGTGTTCTTGTCAAGTCCCTGCCTGGACTTACCCCAGTTGAGGCATGGCACAGACACAAGCCTGACCTTCATCACCTCTGTGAGATTGGGTCACACATGTTCTTGCTCATTCACGATTGACACAACCCAAAGATTTATACACAGTCCACTAATGTGTTCTAATTGGATACTCTCTCAACTCCATGGCATATCACTGTTACCACCACTCTTCACATAAGGTGTTTGTTTCTTATCATATTTCCTTTATTGAATCCCAGGACTCCTCTCCTTGGGCCTTGCGTCCCAGGGTTGTGCTCCCTTCCACTGCTCCTGCGGATGTGCCTTTGGATGTGCCTGTTCCTTTTCCTGTTTCTTGTGTCCCCCAGGAACCACCTTGTTCATCTTCATCTTCACCTCCAGCCAGCATAGTTCCTGAGGAGAGTCCTGTAATTCCACACCATTCTTCGCACATTTCTAAACCTTCACAATGTTTTGCGGCTGCTTTCAATTTACCATATGTTTCCCCTGTCCAGCAAGCTGTCACCACATGACTTGACACTGCTGATCAGAGACACTGTCTCTACGTGACTGTCAAGGATGTTCCCAATGAGGATGACCCCATTTCTCCTTCCATTCTTTCGTCCTCACCCCCCTCTCAGGGGGAGCTTGAGGACCTTTTTGCTGCTGTTCCTGCATGTCTTCCTATGGAACACTGTATATACTACCACCACAACGAACATGGCACAGTCATGTGCACTATCCATGTCAATGACTTCCTCAATGTCAGTAGCTCCAAGGCAGCATTATCTCGCTTTAAAGATCAACTTCACACTGAATGGGAGCTTTCTGATCTCGGCAATTTTGTTTTGTGTCGGTATCGCCATTCACCACAACTGTCCTGCCTGCACTATCTCCCTGTCACAAACTGCCCTTATCAATTGGTTGGTCACCCAGTACAGCCTACAGGATGCTCACTGCATTTCAAGCCCCATGGAAACTGGCCTCCACCTTGCTCATCTCCCTCACAACTCTTTGGACGCTGATGCTGCTGCCCACATGGCTTGCAGACCCTATCATCAACTTGTCAGGTCATTATATTACCTCACCTGTGGCACACACCCTGATATCCACTTTGCCCTCCAACACCTCAGTAAACACCTTGACAATTAAGGGCCTGTGCACTGGGAGGCTGCGAAGTGTTGTACATTGTCTGAAGGGGACACAGACCCTGTGGCTTGTCCTTGGCAGTTGACATGTTGCACACCTCCTTGGATTCACTAGCTTTACGACCTGTCCTGACACTCTTCAGTCCATTGGTGGCTACTGCTTCACCTTTGGTTCTGGAATAGTGACTTGGAATGCTCACAACCAGAAAACTGTCTCTTTCTCTCTTCATGTGAAGCCGAGTACATTGTAGCTTGTCATGCTTCACAGGAAGTCATGTGGCTACATGCCTTACTCTGCAGTATCAGTCTTGAGTAGACCACCTCTACCCTGCTCCTATGTGATAATCAGGGTAGCATTGCCCTGTCCAACAATCCTTCCTTCCACACCCGTGTCAAGCATGTTGACATTAAATACCACTACATCCACGAACATGTTGCCACCAAGGAGCTCAGCTTACAATATGTCAAAGGCACCAAAAACCTCACTGATGCATTCACGAAGGTGTTACCACCAAAGACCTTCAAATGCTTCCATGATACCATGGGCCTCCATCACACTGCTGAGGGGTAAGCTTGTTCCCTTGACATACCTGACTATATGACTAATAATCATGTACTATAGTCTCTCATATTGTCTAGATATATCACAGTCAGTTCCACCACACTGCTAAGGGTCTCATATATTGTCTAGTTCTAATATGCTCTTCATCCCAGAAACACAAGACCAATGTCTAACAAAGTTATGTCAGATTCAAGAATACATCACTTGTCAAAAACTTATCAAAGGTCCTGGGGATGTGGGAGTGATCATACAAGAATAGGTGTGTCAATTAAAGGACAGTCCAGTCAGCTTAATGGCTGCAAGATTTTGCTCATTGACAGCAGTGTTGTAAAGGTCAATATTGACCTCTTGACCTTCCTGACACTATCAGTTGATTAAACCTAGGTCAGATCAATTCAGACCATGTCAATGGGGTCAACATGTGACCTGGACGTGGTCTGTGAATTTTGTGGAGCAATTAACTAAGTACATTTCTTGGATCTCCCAGTAGGTTAGTACAGCTAGGTACCACCGTCACGCAAAAAATGTAGTACAGGGTGGCCCATCTGAATTGAAATATTATCCTCATCCCTTCTTCAAGTCACTTCTCCAAGTCCTAGCCTGATGGTAAATGAATCTTCACTGTGGTAAACTCATATTTTCAAAGATAAGGTGAAAGGCTATCAACATAACAATATGCACAAGGAATCATAGTGTAACCACTGTGTTGACGTCGCCATGAGGAAGATTCACACAGAACAACTTAACACTGTTGTCACTGGCACACAACATGCACTAGTGGAGGACAAAGAAACTCTCGTGACACAAGGAATTACCTGTGTTATGCCAATGGGCCCAAACTTTGCATGTCTTACATTTACAAATCACTCCATGCAACAACAAAACTGAGTCCATCAATGGTCCTTGATTGGTGGAAGTACCTAGAGGTATATCTAAGTCATTGTGTCATTGTTTTATGTGATGTGGTCAAAACCCATACACTATTCCAAGCGCCAGTGAATGACTATATCTGTATTTCTTTGTTCTCTATGGTCAATCTTGTATTTTCTGCTTGAAGTTGCTGGATCTTTTGCTCATAGTGTATATATGTGTGATATTGAAAAAATCAGAACAAATACAAAGTCAAATTGATACACTCACATCATTACTGAAACCTCGGTGTGATAAAAGGCTTGAAAACTGTACAGAGTTGTCTTGAGTGTATATTGACTTGAGTTGTCTCGGTGTGGTGTGATTTGGAATTTGAGAGAGTGAGCTGTTGAAAACATCATCATGAGCCTGAGAAATGGTCTTAGAGAAAGGAAGTGGGAGTGGATTATTAGGAAAATTTGGTGTTGCAAGGGGAGTGAGCACCATTGACTCAAACGGTGAGCTCGACAACAACATCATGATGGTAAGAGCTAGAAAGCATGGAGGCTGCATGTCTCACATCAAGTGATGTGTTATCATATCAGGCAAAGTCACAAGAACTCACCTCTATGCACATACACTCTGCTCACCACCTCCATGTCATCTACTATAGTGCAACCACAGGCCATCATTGTCAATCAGTGTTGTAATTGACACAGTCTGACTTTGGGATCAGACCCCATCAAACAGACCCAACCACACTAACTTGACCTGGTCACAAAGTGCTGGTTAGCACTGTATAAACAACATAAGATGTAAAATGGACACAGAGTGCAAAATCACCACAAGTAACAGTCACTGCCTCACTAATAAGATCCTCGGTAACAGTTATGAATGAGTGACCTTCAGGTGTCGTGGGAACCTGCTCATGGGATAATTCAGAATTGGCTGGCACTACATGATGGCCAGTGGCCTCAGTGTTGGTGTTGCTGGGCACTTGGTGTCTGTGTTCTTTATTTTTGTTATTAAATTTCTGCTTTTGTCAAACAGGCATTGGAAACTTGGCCATTGTGTTGCCACATAGAAGGACTTGCTTGTGAACCTTGTCAGGATGAAGGCAGTTGTGGAGTTTCAAGTGAACAATACCGAACTTGCTTGAGAGGTGCTTGGTTTCTGCAGTGGTATGATGTTGAGAATGTCTGTTACAAGTAGTACAAGTCCAGAGGTGCCATTTCAGAGTGATGGCTGGTTGCGGGAATTTTCATGGCTATACATGAAGGGTTCACATTCACTCTAGACCTGGATCAAGTTAACAGGGATCTTCTACTGATTGAAAAATTGCCAGTTCAGCCAATAAGTGTGTGGGAACAAATCGACAGACCTTGTCATCAGCATCAGCTTACCAAAGTGCAAGGCCCATCTCCGTGTCTGTCCAGTCCTCCAAGCCTTGCAAATACTGACCAAATGCTACTTGAAAGTCACCATTGGGCTGTATACCATAAAAACGCAAATATGCTGTTTTCACTAATTCCCACAATTTTTCAGGTGTACAGTAGGGACTAATTGTGGCAAATGCAGAGGTGCAAGTGTACAGGTTGAGTAGGACAGCAAGGATGAAAATAGGCAGTCAGCCTTAGCGCAGCGCTTCTCTAGGTTGGTGAGAACTGCAGCACAAACAACACCACCAAGTGTAGGATTGAGAAATTGATGGTATAGATTGACAAGAGTGATGAAGACTATATCCAGTGGACGAAGTCACTCTGTGTGATGTTGGCGGCAATCATGAGAGGTTCCAGATGTCATTTACGTTACTTGTGGTGATTTTGCACTCTGTGCCTATTGTACACCTTATCTTGTTTATACAGCGCTTCCTTTCACTTCTAACCTATCCCATTGAATTCTACGCCTCAACTTACCCTAGATACCAACTTGGTTGAGCATTTCAGCTTGTTTCCATTGCTCTGCTTGGGCAGAGCAATGACTTGTAACTTGCACCACAGACAGTCAAAGATTTGAGATGGCGCATATCAAAGTCAAATGACAATAAATAGTGAAATTTTGTGATGATTTGTCTCAGAGCCTTATCTGATGAAAATTATGAATTTCGATGCTTGATGCCTCACATGTATTGTCTGAGCAATGTTACAGTTTGCACCATGCCCACTGTGTGAGCATTGACTACAGGAATTCTAATTTTCAGGACTTCTTGCGACCGGAGCACAAGGATAATAACTTCAAAAAATTTCAAGGATTTATTGTGGAGGGAAATGGTTATCAAAAATAGAATATTGGCAAGATTTGTACAAGGATCATGCGCCCGTAAAGTTCAAACTTTATAGAAGCCTTGTGCCCCAGATTAAACTTTGTTATGTTTAATGTTTTGTCAGGCTGTGATTCCGTCCCAAAGGTGTTGGAAATGTTTAATAT
>MU121212.1:0-14865 GCA_014904835.1 Paxillus ammoniavirescens
AATGAGCTGCTACACCTTGAAAAATGCGTGGGAAGATCACATGTTGAAAAGTGCGGACTGATTGAGATATGTTTTCTTTCCCAAAATAGAATGTGGGGTGGGAAAGTGGGGTTTGGAAGTGCAAACCCAATTTGGATATGTCTATATTTTCAAAAAGCGGTGGCTGTCCATTTCAGATTATGTATTTGGGACATGTCAGTCCATTTGGGAATGCTTACATAATGACTAAAAAGCGCAAGAATCCTTGCCAGTGTGTTGCAAAAATGTTGCTAGTGTTGCAAAAGTGTTGCAAAAAAGTGTTGCAAGAATCTTGCAACACTTGGTGGAGTGACAGTGTAAAGGAAGCTATTTGGTAACTATCATGTATTCTGCAATACTGTGTGGTGGTAACTATCACAAGTATTGCAATACTACTCCAGGATGTGGTGACCATGCCTTCATCAGGGCGTGCCTCCAGAGACTCCTCAGGCTCTGGCTGAAGCTCAGTGAGAGGTGCCAGTCGGCGACGCTTGGGAGAGGGAGAAGGCGGCTCCAATGCCGGGTCATCCAGGTCACTGTCAGACAAGGCGATCGACTTCAGACATAACCGGTGTGGTGGGCTAGAAAGCTTGAAACTTGAAGGGGTTTCATACTCTGCCTCCATGGGTGCTTTTGAGCCTGCCTGATGTGCTGTATACCGACTAGCTGTCAGTAAATGAAGTGGCATCATGGACACAGCACTTACATCCAAATGTACCTGACTCAGTTACTGTATTGGGTTCTACTAGAGCATTGTCAGTGAAGTGCAACTTCCATTAAAAATAATACTATACAATGTTGAATCTCCTCCTCTGAATCTGAGGGCACAATGGGGATGGCGTTCTTACGGACTCGGGCGGCAGTCATCCTAGAGCACTGCTTCTTCGTCGGGATTGTCTCCTCATCTGACTCACTCCTGTCAACGGCACGCTCTTTCCCTTTCCTGGACCCCGCCCGAGTAGGAACCATCTCCGAAGGAGCATGCTTTTTCACAGCACGCCTGATGGGCAGGTTGTTGTTGGCTTTCCGCTTGCGTGAAGGTATAGTGGTGTCGCGAGCCTGATTATTGTTGCTGGAACTTGTATCCTCTGACTGGCTGCCTGCTTTCAGCGAAGACGAGACCTCACTCTCACTGGAGTGGTCAAGGACGATCACCTCTGACTTCTTCTGCACAGAGGCTTTAGGGATGACCACTTTGACTTTGGTCTTCTTCAGAGGGGGGGCGTGAGGCAAGGAGTCGCTGCTGCTGATTACAATCGGTTCCTCAGTGGCGGGGTGCATGGTTGGCTTTCGCTTGATGTGGGTAGCCATGCTGCTCCGTGAAAGATGGGGGAGGCTGTTGTGGCTGATAGTTCCATCAGCATACATCTGCTGCCCGTTGGGATAAAGGCTGTCTGCTGGTGGAGCACTGCTGACAATGACAGGAGTCTTTGAGTTGATAAGATTGTCTGTTAATCAGGACAACCGTTAGAGCGCTGTGAAAACAACAGTTGACAAGACCAGGAACTTACTGCGTTCCTCTGTGGTCTGAAGTTTCATGATAGAGATATCCTTGTTGATGAAAGTGGAATAGAGAAGCCTGCAGTCAGCGAGGCTAAGGTCGGTAATGCCCTTCGTTCACGTGTTCTCATTCCATAGCTGGCTGGGCATCAGCACTCCATGTGGCCAATCCATGAAAACCAGGCCCTGGTTGGCAAGGATACCCAACAGGGTTCCCCATGGAAAGCTGCCTTGTCTGAACTTTGAGACATCTCCACCACAATCCTCTGAAATTTTTATTATGAGTACCAGTTAAAATGTTTGATGTAATACTTACTCATGAGGATGACAATCGCTTCCTTTATGAAGCTGAGCATTGAGTCGCTCGTGCCTCTCTCGTTGTCCTTCACATCTTCTGCAACAGACTGACAAAATCTAAGAACAAGGCAGGAGTTGCCCAAAGCTATAGTACATTAGCTAGGAATAAAAAGCAAGTAAAAGTGAACTCACCTCAGCCACTGCCTAGATGGGCAAAATCGACTGAGGTGCTAATGAGTAGGGTGAAGGTATATATACTATGGGCAGAGGTATACTCGTATTATGTTATCTGTAATGGTATGGGAATGAACCTGAAAGAAGTATTTTAAGTGTAATGATAAATGTTGTAAGTGAAAGTCAAAAGGTTAAGTGAATATAGAGATTATAAAGTTAAAGTACTTCTGAGTGGTTCTGATGGAATCCGATGTTTCCGATCTTGGCAGGGCATGGGAATATCTCGGAAAGGCGCGGGAACATCTCGGAAGTGAATTGGAATGGTGGTTCCGATGCTAGAACATCGGAACCATTGGAATGGATCAACTCATTGAGGTTGAATACTGACACAGACTGTACAGCTGCCCTTGCAGGGGGTGCGTTCATAGGAGGGGGGGGTTGTTGGTTTTCTTTGACATGGTCACCATCACTGTTGAATGCCTCGCTGACAGCGTTGAGAGAGACATTATTACTAAATCACGGTTAGATGCATGTTGCAGATACTGGAGTCAAGTGTACTTACTAGATGTGTGAT
The DNA here is from genome assembly GCA_014904835.1 of Paxillus ammoniavirescens. Lineage (NCBI taxonomy): Eukaryota > Fungi > Basidiomycota > Agaricomycetes > Boletales > Paxillaceae > Paxillus > Paxillus ammoniavirescens. The sequence continues at coordinate 2,564 of MU121212.1, forward strand.
TTGAGATGTCTGATCATCGTGTTCCCATCAGCCCTGCTTCGCGTTTCGTAGAACTATACAACCAGTTAAAACACAAACAGACAACAATGTAGAAAAGTGTTACCTTCAATGCCCCAGCAGTCTCATGGACAAATCCAAGCGATGCGTCCTCATTGACTATGTTTCCACACATGACCAAGGCTGCTTCAAAGCCATGTTGGGCCACGGCACCCTCAAGCTACCAAAGATAAGCTCAAAAGATCAAACAAGAGCGGAAGTAGCTTACCAAGCTGGTGAGTTTCTTCCGAATTTTATTAAACATTTGTGCACGCTGTGTGACAGCCTGCAGGGGTGAGTCGGACATTTCTATCATCTCATGTATCTCTAATATCTCCTGCCACATCTCCGTATTTTCTTCCTTGAACTTCATGTAGAGTTGGCCTCGCACAGTTGGTGTAACTATAAAATACACTGATCAATACAATGCTAGTGCTATAATGTCAAGAACGAGGCTTACTAGAAACATCTAGCGGCAGGCCCAATCTTCGATGCTCTTGGGCCTCATGTTTCGCAAAGTATTTTGCATAAAGGTTCCAGTGGTTCATACCGTCGATGATGCGACCATGGCTCTTATGCCAACCTTCAATGATCTGTGAGGTAGAAAGCAATGTTTGGGCAGCAAGGTCAGTCACAATGACCTCGAGTTTCTCATACCCAGTGCTGAGAACGCGATTGACTTGGGCTAAGCAGCGGCTAGACGTAGGTGTTGATGGGGTCTCTTCGCTTGGAACTGACATATCCCAGTCATGGACAGGCCACTGGCCAGTGTCTTCTTCCTTAGTGGAAATGAATGAAAAGTCTAATACTGTAGGAGACTAGTAGCTGGGTCCTAGACAGTCCTATCTTCCACAGGTCACAGTCAGTGGTTTGTTAAAAACAACAACACAAAATAACAAAAGAGAACTACAAAAGGCTGATAACATGGGTGTTCGTTGCAAGGTGATGGTGATTTGCGCTGCTAAATACTTCACCACTATCTCTCTGACAGTTAGGTTCAACAGGTAGCGAAGGCTTCTAAAGCTTTGCTAGAGAACGAATGGATGGTTTCCTTGACATGTAACGGTATACAGAGTCTTGGAAAAATGGCAATAGACGGGTTCTATCTTGAAACAGGGATGGGTTATGGACTTTGTGGACAAGAAATGGGCTCCTTAGACGCAGTCTACAGCCTACTAACTTCGTTCCTTTGACTGGCTTAGCATTGACTATCGAACTGCTTGACCTATAGCACTCTCTGGCTAATATTGGGTCACTGAGCAGCTAGTACGAGCGATTACAGTGCTTAGGTGTTATGAAGCGCTTAGTAGCTTAGTTCAGGTCAATTAGGATAGGTAAGGACTAACAATATAGTACCCTAGTTAAGTTCTTAGTCGCACTTAGAGGGGGACTTCACAAAGTCACACTCAAACACTGATAGATTATAGGTAACTTGGGATTATTATTTTTTTGAACTGCCAAATTGGTACCCTTTATATACTACTTGGAGGTGGCTATGCTGCCTAATTCGGTCAGGGGTATAATTTGGCTATATCTAGCTATGTACCTTGATAAAACCATTTAAAGGTGCTCTGGTACCTTTCCGTACCTTGATAATACTATACAAGGGTATGCCGAGTGATGCTAAGGTGGGCTGTGCTCACATTTAGGGCAATGCCAAGCCATGCCAAGTGAATTGCTGAATAATGCCGAGCAGGTATGAGTCAGAATGAGTCAGAGTGAGTCAAGGTGAGTCAAGGTGAGTCAGACAGTGACAGGCGGCTGTCAGACAGCTGTCAACTGTCATTGGGTTGTCATCTGGGTAGGTACTGCTGTCCCTGGCAGGCACATCTGTCACATGTCAGGTCCCAGTGGCTGTGATGGGCCTGTCAATGCTGACATCATGTTTAAGTAAGCATCAATGCTATATACGGAATACTAAAATATTAAATTGCTAGATAAGTGATATTGGTGTGTATCAATTCAATGGGAGGTGCTAAATAACCAAGAAAAAATATGGTTATGTGCGTAATTACAAGCTCTTTCCAGTGGTATAGGTTATAGAGCTGGAGAGTCACATAGTAAGAAGTTATAAGGTAAATACATCCTACGCTCTTGGCATTTCCGCTTTAAGTAAAACTTTGCTCTGGGATATAAGCATATGGGAAGTACTAATACATGGTATAAATTACACAAGTAGCACTTTTCATGCTAAGAAGATATAAAGAAAATACATTCTACACTCCTAGTGTGTCTGCTTGCAGTGATACCGTGCTCTGGTATACAAGTGTATAGGGTGGTGCTAGTGCATCATGACCATACATGAACATAGTTCTATGTATGTCACCGGACACCTCGACATCTGCAGGCACAAATTCCAGAGTCACGTCATCCACTAGCAAAGAGGACGAGCTTGCTATATTGGCTGGTGTTGGTGGAATAACATGGGTTTGAGGGATGTTGGACGCGACAGTTGGTGGTGACCCATTGGGGCATGGACCATTCAAAGATCTGAAGAGCCCAGACTCCGAAGAGTCAATGGTGGCGTTGTTGGGGGTGGGCTGTAGGGCTGTATTAGAGAACTTGGGGGTAGGGGCGCGAGCAGGAAGTTGATGAGGGTTGGTGGCCGTAGAATGGACGGCAGTATGAAGAGGCTGCTTAGTTGACTGGGTAGAGTGTTTGTTTTGCTGAGCCCTAATCTGGGAGTTGAGGGCCAAAAGGACAGGGTCAATGTTGGAGTTGGAATTGGGATTTGGAGGCACGTCTAGTTGACCCAGGGATAGCTCACTCTCAGTGGAAGAGGGGGGCGCTGGAGAGGCCACAACCATGTGAGCTCATTGATGCTCAGCTTGTTGCACCAGTCCAGTGTCACGAGCAGTCGGTCTGATACACATCCGAAGTTTTGTGGGCGTCTCGATAGGCAGCGGAGAGGGCAGGTGGCGACCCCTACCAACTTGGTCCACAACATAGTTTTCCATGGACGTTTCAAGGGGAGGTTGGTCACCACCAGGACAGTTGTAGGCCTGGGAAACCGGGGTTGGCGCTTTTGATCCTCAACGACCCTTTTGTGGCATCACTGAAAAAGTTCAGAGTAGGTTCTGGAAGACAAAGGACAGAATGTACTGTGAGGCAAGATAATGACTTCAAAAGATGTTAATCTAGCACCAAAAATAGAGCACAGAAACCACGACTCCAAGTCATGGGCTTCCAAGAAGAGGTCTAGACAATCATTAGCCAGAGATCCTGGGAGGGAAGGATGACTTACTTAAGAAAGAAAGGACCTCGCGTGAAATACAAACAAATCTTGAGACACTGCAATTGTTTCTAGGAAATGTTAGTATTTTCATCATGTAGGTCAAGTAAACAGTACTTACTTTGAATGATCGCAATGCTTTGAGTTGCATGCGATGGGGCATATGAATAATATCAACAGAGAGGGGCCATTGAGATATACTAAGCATTATTCGTCAGTGGCTTGGGTCTCAGTGAAGGCAGTCAGAGGTCACCTACATTTTTGGAGCAAGACGAGTGCTGAGACTTGACTGAGGGATTCTGAGAGATGAAGGACGGCAGACCAAGGTATGCCTCTGAGTCTGAGAGCTTTAAATTTAAAAGAGGTCATGTTGACCTTGCCTACTTAGTCCGCAATGAAGCTGAGATCATGAGGGTGAATGATTCATGTAGGACAGCAGAGCCAGGAAAAGAGAAGCCGGACATCGTAGGATGAGAAATGTTGTGTGGAAGCAGCACCGAATACACATGGCACTGGTGATTGATGAATAGAAGCAAGGGCATGCAAACATCCGTGAGGAGTAGTGGATCACTGCTGAAATTCGAATAGCAACTGGACTTGAAATTTGGGCTACATTGCAATCATACATCCTAAGCTAAGTTCTACTAGTATTGTAAGTTTATCAAGTGCCACAAAAAGAGTCCCTCGGAGATAGGGAGCCCGTAATGTGAAAGACGAAGTGCAAAAGTCTCAGCACTGTGCTGGTTGTGATAAGCATCAACAATGAGTGAGATTGTGGAATGTATGTAACTGTGAGCAACTAAGTAACAATTAGCCATCACCCCAAGGGGCTCAGTGTCAAGATCAGAGTTTGTACTACGAGGGACAGGAGAAAAGTAGCGACTCTGGATGACACCACAAAGGCTTTGTACGTGTGAATAGATAATTGGAGTACCGTTACTGGGGGATGTTGATGTCTGGCTGCTACCGCCCGGAGTGAGCGAAATGGTGCCCCGATCTGTACAGGTAACTGGGGGGATAAGAGAAGGAACATGAGAATCAGGAAAACAGAATTCCCTATACTTACTAGGATGTGAGGAAGCACTACTCCTTGGCAATGGGGACACAGGGGTGCTTGACAAGCTGAGGCTTGGATCGCACAATTGCCGGGAGTATGTTCCATCAATGCGAACACTTCGTTCAAAAGTCTGAGTAAGGGAGTTGTCTATAGAAACTGCTGAATATGTTAGTGATATGTCACTAGCAAGAGAGATGGAATCCTTACCGTGGCCAATGGAGTCAGCTGGTAGATCATCAGGAATATTGAGAGGTGGCATGCGCTCCTCCACTCCTTTGACGATCATATATGCAAGCACCTCCCAGAACATATCTGTGTGTCTCCACCAAGGGTAACTGAAGTTCCCTTGTGTCGCCGCAGCCTCAGTTCTATGGCAGTAAGTATCAGTCATGAATGTTGAAGCCATATGAACTCTCTTACCTCGTGCGATGAATCCCCACCCATGTCCCCACAACGACTGGGTAAAATCCATCAAGATCGCTACTCAAGAGGTCGACAATGGCTCTCGAACTCCCCAATATCCTCAGTAGCTCGCTGGAGGTGGGTTGCTGAGGCTGAGAGCTGATCAGAGGGTGAAGAGTCCTCTGAATGGTTCTGGCTTCATCAGTGGAAAGACACTGAATGGCAATCGGCAGTGGAGGCGTGGACCTACCACCATGGATATGAGGGCTGTCCACAAAAAAATGGGTGAGTATAATTGAGTAATAGTATGTTGTCTGCAACACACCACTGAAGGTATATCCCTGGTGCATCCCCCCCAACGACTAGCCAGTGGAACGGTTGGGTTGTAGACATTTCTAACCGCTGTGTGTCTCATCCAGTCGAACAATGTATAGCTTTGTATCAGATGGATGCAAAGAGGAAAGAACTGACCGTCAATAGTTCACTGTCAGCCACAGCTGCCAGGCTAGTATAGCAACTGAAATGCCAAATCTGCAGGTCATAAAATGAGTCAGATTTCACTTACTAGATATGCGACTCTTTCCAGGAAGTACATTACCGTTTCAAGCTTTGCTTCTTACCATGCCTCCTCAGAGGCTCTGTGTCGGTCTGGTGAATGTCAGTAGCCAATGAGGTTGCATATAAGAATCCTGCTGAATCTCACAAAACATAACCTGTGGGTGAATTTAGAGTCTTGTACCGCATAAATTACCATCTCAGAGGGTGTGGTACTCACTTGTGCCCGCTGCTTGCAAATTCTGAGTTGAGGGTGGTGCCCATTGTTGAGATGTTGCAATAAAGGGTACCAAGGGATACAAGTGTGCAGTAAGGATTAAGATAGTAAGTACGGTACAACTAAGCATAATGGGTTGTCAAGCGAAATACTAGACCTTTGAAGAAAAACAAAACACTCATCGAGCTCAGAAGGAACTTAAGCATCTCAGACTTCAAAGTAAGTGAACTGCTTGCTAATATTTCCTTACACTAAGTAGCTACAGGGCTTGTACTAGTAAATGGTGTAGTATTCAGAATTGTGTTCCATACATGAAGGTGTGTGACCCTGTTTACAACCTGACATCATAGAAGAGACGTAGCTCACCAAGAACCTCGTCGACGTCATATTAGAGCATAGATTGCACCTGGAGAATGAGGCAAGGGGACATCGAGTATGTAGATATCAAGCAGGTGAGGTTAGAGACATTATGACAGAGGTGCTACTGCAACACACTTTGGCGGAATGAGCCAAACTTAACGGTGTCACATCAGTGAATGCAAGACGTGATCATTTTACAGTGGCAGGCACAGATTGTATACTCCTACGATGACGAACTAAAGCAGTTAGGAAGAGGCAAAAACTTGTATTAGACCACTACTATGCAGGTATTGACATCACGAGTGCTCGTAAGTAGTGTCTGAAAGCTGGCATGTCAGCATCCTTCAGTCCCATGGCATTGTAGCCTTGCAATACAGCTGCTATAGTTGCCAATATCCAAATCCCGCAGTCATATCCATTTTTCTGTAAGGGTAGAGTCTGTGAGCATGTGTCACATACACCACAAAGACTTGAATAGACGGGAGCACACACCGCTGTCAGGCAAGCCACCCAACCAAAACTATCAGCTTGAACCTCCAGATGCTTCTTTTTTGTGATATTCAGAAGTTGGATGATGAGCTTGATTACATCCTATTACCTGCTTAGTAGCCTGGGCCTAGACGAATGTGTAGAAACTCACCTGCACGTCAGCTCGCCATGGTTTCTGCTCGCCCAGGCTATCAAAGAGCTGAAGCTCCTTGCAAGAAAAGTAGGCAATACAGACCACCCAGTGGCCGATCAGCAATGGCCTGTGTATAGGAATAATCCAGAGGTCTTTGGACCAGAACAGAGTCCATGCTGTGGCTTTCCATAGAATTTTGTCAGGGGCATTGTATTGTATGCAGGTGAGATCGTGAGTGGAAAATACTGCAAAACAATGAACCTCCAGTATCTTCAAGGCAGAGAAGAGAAGTGGTATACAACCATTGATACACACATCATTGATCCGATCAGTTGGACATGCCAGCATCAAAATATCGGGTGGCTCAAAGCTCAGTTGTGGGAACCCATCCTTCCAAGCACGGTGTCTTGTGGCCAGATTACCCTGTATGATCTGGTACTGACTCAGCATGGGGGCAAGTGTCATATCAACGGATATGTGCTATGATTGTGTTAGTCCATTTTGAGCCTTTGAGAAGCTGAGAACGTACCTCAGAGATTTCCCAAATGATCTCTGTGGTGACTGTGAGTTGCACTGGTTGGACATCGCCTTCCTCTTCATCAATAGGGCCTGGAGGATCCTCTGTCAGGTAGTCTACTAGGAGCTGATTCTCTGGGTTCGAAGTTCCATCTGGCAGCCCAAGAAAGTGGTCTAAATCCACGTTAGCTTCCTCAGGGGCTGCATTGGGAAGTTCCATGGTCGTCGCATTGACCCAATGCAACGAGATTTGAGGATTGTGACCCAACAACTGATTCGCCAGTGCAGTAGCCCCATCGGTTTGGCTTGCAAATCGAGTTGCTGATACCAGTGGATTCGACCAACGTGATGGCAAAGACAAGATGTGCTCATGGCGTTGTTGTAGAGCGAGGAAGAAAATCACATCTGAGGAGCATTAGGGACGGGTAAGAAGTTCTGGAAACGCACTTACTTGCAGGTATTCGGAGTGCAAGTTCCACTGCCGTAAGCTCAGTGCCATACCATCTACAGAGGTTGTCTGCCTCAGTGCCCAATCGGCGCTGTTCTTCTAGACATCGATCACGCTTGAGCATAGTGTGAATCCCATCTTGAATGTCCTTGTCTTCCATCCAGCGTGGGATTTCTCCCTCAGAACGGGAGATCCAAATATCCTCCATCAAGGACTGATGGTTGTGAAGTTCATTGAGTCTAGTGGGAAGCGGTTCTGGAATTGGTATTGACCATGTAGGGTTGTAAAGATCTTCAAGCTGTTCGCAGTACCCGTTAAACTTGCGGATTGTGCTCATAAGAGCAGGTTGTCGTTTAGATATGGCCTTCCATGTTTGCTGGTGCAGTTTCGTCCCTTGACTAACTCAGATTGTGTTACTTGCAGACAATAACAACTTACCTAGAGCCTGCTGAGCCCCACTGACAGCGCGATCCAATTTATCCCACTCAAAAAATGTGCCGATTGTGTGCTTACATACGTTGATTTTGAGATCGCGTGCGAGGAGAAGTATACGAATGAAGTCGAGACTGATACCATTGAGCTTGGGGAATTTGTCACATACATTCAGGGATGAATAGAGCGCGTCCACCTTTGAGATCAAGCACTCATGAGTACAGTCCAAGCTGTCCAACGCAGCCATTGTGTCGTCAGGCATGCTATCGCACATCATTGCAGTTCTTGCAGCCTGGATGGCTCTGTCTGTTGTATCAATGTCCGCCTGCAGTGCCAGGACGGTGTCGAGTTCTTTTTTCAACTGAGCTGGAGCATCTAGCTCATTAATAATCAGATTAGTTCATTGATGAATAGGTAACTAAGGGGACATATGAGTGCGGATGGAGAGTTGCGACTCCTTTTGAGAAGCCCACTGTTGTCCCAATTCTTGGACACCGACACCACAGTTTTCAATCTGGTTCTGTGCTAACCTTCCCTGCTCGTGAACTCCATGCTGAAGTCGATGTTTGATCCAATCGCCAAGGTCCCAGTGCATCTCACTGCCGATGGCTGTTACTTGATAGTCAATCAACCAGATGCGGCGCTGTCGCTACCAGACTTGTATTAGTATATACATTTGCAAAGTTATCGAACTTCTCACCGAAGAAGAGCGTTCTATACCAATTAATTTGATTAGGCGTGACCAGAGCCGTTCTGTGCCTTCACCGTCCGAGAGGCCCAAGCCAACTGTGAGACAGGGGTTGAATACAAGCTGGCAGGCCCATTCATGGCCGTAAGCATGCATCGTGGTCGTAGCAAACCGGAGTCGTTGGACAACGGACTTGGGGAGAATATCATACTACAAAATATCAGCTATGTAAAGAATCTTAATGACTGCTCACCAATGAAAGCATTCATGATAAGACATAGCCAACATCATACAATACCACTACTGTGGCTTGAGGGGGCAGCAGCGAGAAAAGGTGGGCGATGAGTGCAACAGAATACTTCTGTTGTTCACCAGGAGAATCAATGTTTGCAAGGAAGAGTGGGATATTGTGGCGGCAGATGAGCGCCATCAAGCCAGTGTCATCGAAGCTGTCCATGAGGTCTTCTGCTTCTTCCCATCTGCAGCTTCATAGGATGATTCACAAGCATCGATTGCCTCATCAGGTACAGGCCATTTGTGAACTTTGGGCGGTTTCTTCCTTTGCTTCTCAATGTGAGTCCCCATCGTGCCGACTTGACTCTTAGGAAGGAAGTACAGTGACTCCATAAACCGTTGCAATATTTGGCTACTTTTTGGTCAGTGCGATGTAGCGCCAGGGCGCGTGGGAATCTCGCTTAGCCTTGGTGGGCCGGTTTGTAGAATTGGTTCCTGGCTGCAAAACGGTGCCTTGGTCATGTGATCAGATACAGTGGCTGTAGAGATATGCCTATTTCAAAACAGACATGTCATTGCAACGGTTTGTTCACTTTTAGCCTGGACAATGGGATCTTAGCCAAATGAAGGAATAGTTGCTATTGTTTGGGTGTACAAACAAAGATACACATATAAACATTGTGTCTGAGTTTAAAAAAGTTCACATGCTTCTTTATTTTCAACCCCCACCATCATGCAGTCTCTCTCATCCACCCAGAAGAACACCATCCTCACCATGCTTGATTCTGGTTATACTGGTCATGCTATTGCATCTTCCACTGGTCTTAATGTTTCTACCATCTCTAGACTTCGTGCCAAGGAGTGTTCTGACCTGCAGAAATCCACTGGAGGTCGTCCATCCAAACTTTCCCCAACCAATGTCCGTCACACCATCCACCTTATCTCTACTTGCAGGGCTGAGAATGCTGTCCAGGTGACCAAAGCCCTCACCAATATTATCAATCAGCCCATCCACCCAAATAATGTCCGCCAGCACTTGAATAAAACTGGTATGAAGGCTGTGGTCAAGCGAAAACACCCTATACTCTCTGCAAGGCATCGCAAAGCACGGCTAGACTTTGCCTATGCTCACAAGGATTGGACTCTGGAGGACTGGAAGAAGGTGATATGGTCAGATGAGACTAAAATCAATCGCCTAGGGTCAGATGGACGTAAGTGGGTGTGGAAAAAGGCAAGGGAGGGGCTCAGTGACAGGCTGGTAGAGGGGACTCTCAAGTTTGGAGGGGGTTCTGTGATGATGTGGGGTTGTATGGCTTGGGAGGGTGTTGGATATGCCACCAAGATTGATGGTAGGATGGATGGGGACCTATACCTTCAAATTTTGAAGGATGAACTTCAAGGACTATGGTGTGGCCTGCACAGCCTCCTGATCTTAATCCCATAGAACATGCCTGGGGTTACCTCAAGAGGAGGCTTGCAGAGTATGAACACCCTCCTAATGGGATAGAGCAGTTATGGGAGAGAATTGAGGTGGAGTGGAACAAGATACCAGCTGCCATGTGTCAAGGATTGATTGAAAGCATGCCTAGAAGGGTTAAGGCAGTGTTTAAAGCAAAAGGAGGCTATACCAAGTACTGATATTTCCCATATACCCTACTCATGACTGAAAGTGAATAAACCGTTGCAATGACATGTTTGTTTTGAAATAGGCATATCTCTACAGCCACTGTACCTGATCACATGACCAAGGCACCATTTTGTAGCCAGGAGCCAATTCTACAAACCGGCCCACCAAGGCTAAGCGAGCTTCCCATGCCCCCTGGCACTACATCGCACCGACCAAAAAGTAGCCAAACATTGCAATGGTTTATGGAGTCACTGTAAGCTGGATCGTAAAAGGAAGGACTATCACCTGCTGAGCAACGGTGATGGTGATGAAAGTTTCCATCAGTGGCGACATGGATGTCACCACCGTTGATACTCAGAGACCAGCCAAATGTTGTTCCCCCAAAGCACGCCGGGCATCGCTGTACAAGGATGGATGCGCAGCTTGCAGTAGTCAGTGATGATAATGCTTGAACAGGTTTATATGGGAGAGAAGAGGCGAGGGGTGATGTGGGTTGTGAGCGCGTGAGGGAGGACTGGTGAATGGGTGTGACATTGAGTGTGGAAAATGGCTGCTCAGGAGTGCAGGGCATCGGAGTGCGAGGGGTTGCGGAAGAAGTCTTGAAATCATTGATCCGGTCACAACATGCTTGGACAGCAGTGTCTATTCTGAGCTCCACCTGGACCTGTAGCACGTCATATCACTGTACGGCTAACCCAAGACCACATCGGAAAGGCTCGTGTACAGCCTCATTCTGGGATTGTATGAGTTGGCAAAACACAAGTGCACTGCTGTCCACTTACAGCATTGTTGAGAACCCGGAAACCCTGTTGGATATAATGTGTTTGTAGCGCAGAAGCAAGGGCGTTGATGGCATCACATGATCGCTCAAAGAGAGCGCAGTAAAAGGCCAGTAAGTCGATAGATACAGCCATGCGGGGCTGAGAGGGCACGGTGGGAAAGAAACCATAATGAACAAGCACTTGGCTCAGCGTAGAGCACCTGCAGCTCATTACTTCGATAGAGACAAAGCCTACAGCCTGTCAATCTCACACTAAAGATTCCACAAAAAAAACTTACAATCAAATAAGAGGCAGAGGATCTTGGAGACCTTCCGCACGCACTCGAGAGGGTGATTGCAGAGGGACATGTCTGTAGGAGTTGCCGGCAGTGGTTTCCCTAACATCCTCGATGTGTAATGTAGGTATGACTCAACCAGAGTGGGTATGAGTGACTTCCAGCTTCTGTACAAGTTCTCCGTGGGTGAGTCAGGTAGGATGCATTGTTTAGGTGCAGAGGGCCGGGTTTCATCCTCTGAGGGACCGTTGGCAGCTACTGCCTGGACATCAGTATCGCTCGGACTGTAGTCTTGGTCCCCTGTATCAAAACTCTCTTCATCAAAAAGGTTGTCATTATTGTTGCCACAGTCACTTGGATCAGGAGGGCAGAAGTTGAGGACATCATGCTGGGTAGTTGAAGGTTGTGATTGAAGTTGGGCGAGTTGGGCCAATAGGCAACGACGCTTGGAGGCTTTACCGGGGACTTCAACATACGTTTGTGTTTTATTCTTGTCTCTTGGTCGTCTGGGGCTCTCGAAGTGTTGACCGAGGCCATGCATGGACACCCGGGCTCTGCGAGTGCCAGGCTTTGGAGGCATCAGAGGTGCTGTTGACGATGGAGACACTTTGAAGCCGTGGGACATAGTATACGAAAGAAATTATTGAAGGCCAGTCAAAAGAGGAATGAATTTGCTAAAAGATGGACCCCTGTACAAGTTTTGGAGAGGTGCAAAGGAGGCACTTGAAGCGACTGGGAGGTACATGCGAGGCATGCAGGAGGCATGAAGGGGCAGCTGGAGGTCCCGAAAGAGCCTCCAGATCGTGTATTCTATTATTAG
>MU121215.1:0-19993 GCA_014904835.1 Paxillus ammoniavirescens
TCAGTGTTGCAGATCAACCTCTGGAGCATGACTTATGGTTAGGGGACACCTACAAGTTCACTGCCAGGGCCTGGCCTGAAGTTCAGACAGGCCCAAGCCCTCTCAGGCAGCCAGGCCCGATACATCACTAAGTGTAAGTCAAAAGGTTAAGTGAATATAGAAATTATAAAGTCAAAGTACTTCTGAGTGTTCTGATGTTTTCAGGAATGGTGGTTCTGATGCTATAACCTCGGAACCATCAGAATGGTTTAACTCATTGAGGTTGAATACTGACAGTCTGCAATGTGACAGATGTAGTCAGCATGTAAGAGAGAGTTCCATTCAGCGGCAAGCTTCTGGATGTGTTTGATATTGATGCCAGCTTGTTCAAATGTTCAATGTATTGTTGCCAGAGAGACACCAAGATAGTGATTGTTGTGCAGTTGCTGGGCATACTCATCAAGGAAAAGTGTTGGATTATGTCGGCTGAGACAGATCATATACAGATTATCATGATGAGTGAGAGTGCGTGGCCATCCTCAATCTATAGTTGGAGCCTTTGCTATGCTTCCTATTGTGTGATTGTGCTTCTGAGTGTGTCAGAGAGTTGACTTTGAGATGTGGGTGATATTCACCATCTCATGACTATCATAGCCTTGATTGAGCATGTGCAAGGCAGCTTCCTTGAGATCATTGCTGATTCAACAGTTGTTCATACTGATGCAGGCTATCAGATGGTTGTTTATGGGAACTACAGTACAAACACAATGCGCAACCATTCTTTTTTTTTTTCCCCCAAGTGGTGCATGTCATTATTTATGAAAATTGAAATAATAGTTAACTATTAGAAAAAATGTAGTTTACATTACAAAAAAATGGTGGTCCACACTATCAAAAAGTGTAATGAACTACCCAAAAAAAACATAGTTAACTACACATTTTTTGATGGTTTACTACACTTCAGCCTTAGAGCAATTTGAGAAATTTTCTTATTTAAACACACTGCATTTAAACATTCATTTTGCTCTTAACTCATCCAAATATAGTTAGATTAGGTAATTGTATCATTTTACTCCTTTTATCAAGGCTTACAACTTTCATAGAGAATTTGAAGTGTGGGAAAATTACATACTGCCAAGACATTGATCAATTAATAGCACAAGTGTCAAATCAATAATGTGGGAAACACAATGTGGCACAAAGCATAGTATTTTAGAGAACTGGGAAGTTCAAAAAGTCTAATTAACATTATCAAGCTAGTGGAGTATCTGGAAGAACACTAGAAGAACACTAGAAAGGGAGTGGAAGCAATGGAAGCAGTGGAAGGGCTGTAGCCCAAATGGTGGTTTGCTGATGTATCATGATGTACAACCAGACTAAAACAAATAGTCAAAAGAACTTGGGTAGAGTTTCAGTGTAGATGACTTGTGAATGAGAAACAAAGTACCAGAACCCCTGTGTCATTTCATCCTGAACTGCTTGCTCTGATTGAGTGGTATCTTCACATTACCATTCGTAGCAATTGCCACCACCCCTTTCTGAGGGGTCAGCATCTGATTGACATAACTCATGACCTTCCCAGCCAATGTTTTAGTGTCTACCGCTTGCTTACTGCAGTATTATTATCCTTTTCAGGCAACTTGTCCATGCAGCAAAAATTATGTAATAAATGTGTCCTCTCCTCTGTCAGCTCACGGCTTCTCAACAACATGCACCAGCTCAATAAAAACAATACCATTCGATGCTGACAGGTCTGGCAAATACATTCCGTGTGGACTGATTGGTTTAGGATGACATTTTACAATTTCGGCTTTCCAGGGCTCGGGAATCCCCCCTAGAGAATCTCAGTCCTCATTTTCTGTGCTCAGTTTTGTGAACCATGTGTGAAAAAATGATACTGGATTGTTCAAAACAACATATAGGGTAATCTAAACTACCTGGACTTAGGAGGTACCGATCTCCCTGACCTTATGGATGCTAAATCCTCTTTGGCATACTGCATGATCAAAACTGCTGTTCCTGCACCAATTCCAAGCCACTTCTGCAGGTCAGCGAGTCTGAAATATTCAAGTGAGAGTTGTGAAAGGCAAAGGAAGCCTTGATCCTTCAAAATAGGCCCAAACTGTGTGAACATGGGGTTATCTGGCTGACACTCCTTGTGACTATCAAGGTATGCGAATCAGCTAATGATATCTGGGATCTCAGCAGCCTGAGTGGAAGTGGAGGGTCCAGGAAGAGGACTTGGAGAGCGTGTGTGGAGAGATGATGGCATTGGGCTTGGAGACCGAGTCAGGTGTGTGGAGGAAGGATCATAAGGGGAGGATGGGAACATTTGACCAGTACCTTGATAACCCGGAGGCATGCCCCATGGCGGCAGAACAATTACAGAAGGAGGAGGGTAGCTGTATGGCCCAGCTGGTGTGGGAAATCCTGGAGGCATCGTTTGTGGCATTTGCATGGCTGGGAGAGCAACTGAGCAGGTGCAATGATGGGCATTCTGGAAAATGAGCTTGAGGGTTTCTCATCAATTGATGTGCTGTCACTCATCTAATAATACTAGTATTTCAGGACGAGTGTGGAGATAACTGAATAAAAATAACTCACAATTTCTAGTGCCCAAAGCGACAAGTTAGTGTGTGTCAGCGGATAACAGACACCATCACTTGCGGGATAACAATACACTGGGCTTTCAACTCCCTTAGTGTGAGTTTTACACTTCCAATGCTCTTGGAGCTTAGCAATAAGCTCTTTGAGGCGATCACCCCCCTCAAGCTGACCACTAGCTTGCACAGGGGCCTTCTGTTTGCCCTGTGCTGCTGTTCGGGAGGAAGCGCCCTACGTGCAAGAAAAACTGTCAGTACTTGGTTTGAAGATATCAATTGCAGTACGTACGTACTGCCTTAGAATTACTACTACCGATGGCTTGATCTTCAGCGCTCGCATCCTCAAAGTGGACGAGAACCTTTTTCAATGGGCAGGTGGATGGCTTGCCATTGGAGAGTTGTGGTGACACAATCAGGTCCCTCATTCGATCCTTGAACATAGTGAGCTCGTCATCATTCTGTATTGAGATCATTCTATCCTTAGCCTTGTCATTGTCCAATCGATATTGTAGCTAGACGTGGTCTGGAAAGTGACCTAATTTCCTGGCAACGGCGGTACAAAGCTCATTGAGTGTAATTTCTGATGTAACCTGGAATGGTGAGTTTGTTCCGCTTGGTTGACAAACAGTGGCCTGAATAGTGAATGCTAGAGAATTTAAAAGGTTCATCAATTATATAAGTGAGTCAATACCAATAGGAGATAGTATGACTTACGACACAGAGGACTTAGGCTGTTTGACAGGGACACCATTTGCCCAGGCCTTGGGATGATCCCGTTCAATGTATAGTGCAATATTTCGATCCAAATCATCTGAACTTGAGTTGTCATCTGTGCTGATGTCATTAATGTCAATTTCCTTGCCACTTCCCTGCTCAACCTCAGGTTCATCTATGTCTGATGTAGAGACACCCTCAGGTCCAGGCCCCCCAGCACTGAGAGCGCTAAGAAACTCGCCTGCACCCTGGAACATATCCGATGGTCTGCCAACACCTTTGTCATCTTGATACATCCCGTAATCAAACTCGGGTATCGGATCTAAAAACTGAGGTGCAGGGGGGGGAGAGCATCTACTTCATATTCAGGCGACTTCAACTTGTGTCGTCACTTGGTCTGGTGATTGATTGATGGAGAACCTGCTGGCCAGGTATGTTTCTACAAGAATGTGTTAGTAGTTTCTTTGAATAGATAGCAAGTACGCACCTGACTCTCAGGTTGGGTGCTTTCACGGTCTTTGGAAGGCAGTGGCAGGGCACTGTTGTTAGAACGGGTGCGGCCTTCTGCAGGAACACACTCATTCACATGCCCACTGTCTGTGCACCACTGACATACACTGGCTCCAGGAGCATATTGACAGCCTAACTTGTGTTTCTGGCATCGTAAACACGCCCCATGTTTTTGGCCTGACAGAAAATTTGTGAGCAACTTGAAGTGAGATTGTACTGACAATGAGAATTGACTTACCTTTAGTAGTGGGCTAGCTTGGAGCCATTTGTCGCACCTCACTGGCCATAGTAATATTAGAGCACACATTGCACTTTCGCAAGGTCATGGAGGTTGAAGTCAACATGTTCATTGTTCAAGTTGTCTGCATGGCTGTTTTATTGTACAAAGATCCACCTTGTGTTCAAGTATGTAATGCCATACAGAACATTATGTGAGCAATCTCAATGATCATCGAGAACGAGGACATCAATGGTAATGTCAATTGTAAAGAAGTATGGAGAATACAGGGAATATATGTAAACTTATGTATAACCACAGTGCAAGTACCAACCAAATGAATCCTCAGGAGTAATGCAGTACAAAGCCTTGAGAAGAGTGACATAAATTGCCTGGTCTGAAAGGAGGGTCATCACCAGTCGCATGTAGTTCCCATTTTGACATAGATGGTATTTCATTGCCAAGAAAGTGAGTTTGATCGGATTGAAATCGGGAGAGTACAGTGGGAGGAATTCACAATGCACACCTCTACATGTATGAACATTAGCTTGTGAATTCTCAGTAATCAGAACACTTACTTAGCTTCGATCATATTCTGGATGCTGGGGTGTTTGTGAATTTTGCAGTTGTCCATCACAATAACCGAGTTGGGAGCCAGGTATGGTTGCATGTTTTCCAGAAGGCCTTCAATGAAGTTTGTAAACATTTCGGTACAGAATGATCCCTCAACAACATCACAATACAGGATACCATCACGTAATGATAGAGCTGGAAGAATGGAAAACCTTCATGATAGTCAGTGGTGTGTAGTTGATAACAGACACAAGGACTTACCGACATTCACACATGAAAAATGCTTTATGCTGCACTTCTGTCCCTTGAATTGACCATGCATGCCCACGTACGTAGTTCTGTGATCAACAGAACTTTTGTCAACAAAGACAAGCTGCTCTGCTTCATACATGCCAATTCTGGCAATATACTCAAGTCATTTTTGCGCTGATCTCTCAGCAGCAACTCATGTGATCTAAGAAAATCAGCAAGCAGTAATGATGTATATTTGTTGAGTACATACCTTCTTCATAGTAAATCCTGCCTGATAGAGGGTGCACTAGACTGTCGCACATGAAATGTCGACACCACACAATACTGCGAGCATTTCTTGCAACTTATCAAGATAGAGATTGGGCGCCTTCTGAATTGTTCCAAGGAGGAACTGGTATGGTAGATAAGCGGGTCATAGATGGAGAATCTAGCACTTACTTTGATATCTATGTCGCGGAGATACCTATTCCCTTTGTGGTTGTCCTGAGCTGGCTGCTTTTCTGCATTGGGGATGGTTCCATAAGTTTGAAAGTACGACAGGACTTATCTAATGGAGTGTGTAGAGAGGTTGAGACTGATGGAAATCTGGTCAATGCTGAGCACCCGGGATAGTCGTATGATGGCCCATTGCGTCTCGGAAGAGATTTTTTGGCCTTGGCCCATCTCTATGAAGCCTCAGGAGGTCAGTAATCTTCTGCTGTGTGGAATCCTGAGCCTGAACATACCGAAGTTTTAGAAGCTTGTCCTAAACTGATCAGTCTACACAGAATGCGTTTGCAAGACCTGTCGGCGTCGAACGGTATTGTTCTTATTGAGCTGGTGCACGTTGTTGAGGAGCTGTGAGCTGACCAAGGAGAGGACACATTGATTACATAATTTTTGCTGCATGGACAAGTTGCCTGAAAAGGACAATAATAAATGAGAGCCAAAAACATGTAATAAACAGTACATACCAAAGCTGCAACATGGACAGCCACATAGGGGTTGGCAACAGTGAGGAGGCAAATGGAATATCCAAATTTGTTACTGTTTTCTTTGTAAAGATATAGTGGAGAACATGATCCATATAATACTTTTTGCAGCACTGTGGAGAACCATTCGTCACCAAACCAATGAATCTAGTGTAGTAGCATTAGCATATGTACCAAATAGCATCACGGAACTGGGAAGGTGCTAATATAACCAGACAAATCTTATACATACATATCAATATGATATGGAAGCATAAATATTTATATAATATTATCTTTTGCTTACCAAATTATTATAAAAAAGATGCTTAACTGATCCTCTAACACCAGGCAGACAATTCACTGGTGAGGCTGTATAACTAATGAGTGACATTTTGAAAGTATATCAACCATTATCATCTTGTACTCAGTCTGGCATCCACCACTAATAATATAATAATAATAATTTTGTGGCTCTGAAAAAGGAATATCCGAAGTTGTCACTATTTCATCATGTGACAATTCCATTACATTTGCTGACAATTCATACATCACAATGATATACAATGATATTCCATGGTATTTGACTGGTCAAACTACTTCACTCTGATGCTCAGCTATCTACCTTTATCATGAATGACATGGAATAGTCTTGAAATCAGTCAGAAGCCTAGGGAATAATTTGTAAGTACTATATAGTAGATGTTATATAAACTCACCCTCTGTTGCTTTTCAAATTGCTTCACTCTTGTCCTCTGATTTCTTCAGAGGTAGAATTACTACCCAAGGTGAGTTCATCACTGGTAAGTCCAATAACTTGTGTGAATGAAATTGTAAGTGTTTTTCTTTCTAATTTCCGCATTTTTGTGTTTTCTTTGAGTATATTGGTAGTTTATATTGGTAGTTTACAATGGTAGTCTAGATGTCTTTATGAGCAATGAAAAAAAAATTATCTATGAATGTGGAGGATGATATCATGCTGAGTGAAGTGAGTTTTTGATCTTTATTTTTTATTTTTATTTTAACATGATTTTCAAAAGATATTCCCTGATAAAAATGATCATTTCAGATAATGGGTGCAAGTATGTCAGAATAGACCAGGTATAGAAACACACTCAGAGTGTTTCTCATTGCAGTGATGACAGCTATGATCTTTAGTTATTGGACTGATATATATGTACTGCAAAATATAACTGATAGATTTTGCTCTACATTGTCATCGCACTCATCAATTAGATAGCATTGCCAAAGTGTGTATCATCCTGATGTCAAATACATATTTTTTATAATAGATAATATCATATATAGGTATATCATTCCCTCCTCATTTTCGTGATGTAAATAATGAAAATATAAGGTCTACTACCCTAGTCTCCACCTTTTCATTTTCAAATACATACTCAGTGAAATGATGAAAAATGGGATAACTCAGTTAATCATGCAGAGTGAACATATAATTCATCTGTTTCATATACTTGTCTGACCAACAATGTGGTGGGTCCAGTACCCCAGGGTGGTTGGCTAATGGGTAAATGAACTTGGCAGCAGCCAAATGGAGGCATTCTGTGAACACCTCCATTACCAAGTCAAGCTGTATAATATCAGTAGCATATAAAGTAAAGTAAAGTAAAATGCATGTAGGGCGCCCAAGCAAGACAGAAGTCATTATTGTTGAAGCGGATAAGGGAGTTGCACTGAATGAATGTTTTGCCTGAATGGGGGATTGTCACCATGATGGCTTCTATAGTTTAAGGATAAATGGACTCCAAGATGTAACTCACAAAATTCCAACACTTACTGGTTTCCATGATATGAGAAGTAACAAATGAATAACATTGAATGGTATCATTGTATCATTGTACAAACCTTCCAGTTGATTTTCCACTATACTACAACTGACCTTGGTCTCCTGGTTGTGTCTTAACCATAGGCCTCCCATATCCATGACCTTGAGGCAGTGATGGATGCACCTGCCATAAGCAGATCCTCTACTAATCCAGCTGTGAGAGTCACAGGATGTTGAAAGAATAGTAGGAGTGAAGGTAGGCCTGCCTCGAATGCTTGCTCAGACAGTTGTGATAAACTTGAATCTGAGTCATGGGAAACTGTGTCCAGATCTGGACACGGCCAAGTAATGGGGTCTTGAGAGTCCCAGGAATTGTCCAAGAGATCATGCAGGGTGGTGTCAGAATCCAATTCAATCCCGAAGGTCCGGAGTGAACCTGAAGGATTGGGTTATCGGGTAACGGGAATGGGAGTCCGGATAATGTCTGAGGGGGAAGGGACTTTGACTTCAACCTATGTGTTGCGCCCCTGTATGAGTCCTTGTCCCTTGATTTACGGAGAGGATTTGGAGGATGAGAAATATTATATTGAAGAAATTAGTAGAATAATTGTGAAAATATTTTGTTATATGAAAGATTCTCAATGAGGTAAAAATATAATATGTTGAGAGGTCATAGAAGGTGATATAGAATATTAAATTCTAAAAAGTATTATGAAATAGATTATGAGGCACTCAAAACATTGAAATGCCAGTAGTGGCCCTGCAGCACCAGAATTGTGAGTGCTTAATACTACTTTGGGAGTTTCAACATATTTCATAATATTTTTCAGAATTTAATATTCTACATCACATTCTATTTTTTCCTCACTGAAAATCTTTCACATAATGAAATATTTTCACAGTTATTCTGCTGACCCCTTAAATATAATATTTCTCATCCTCCAATAATGACATGTATAATATAATATTTTTCAATTCTATTATGAAATCTATTCTAAGACACTTGATACATTGAACTTCCCAGTGTAGGGAACTGGCATTCCCTACATGTGTAGCACCACATGAGCACCTATATCAGCTCACCATAATCTCCTAACACACCCAGGAAATCACATGTTGCTCTGTTACTACACTCGTTCCTCGTTACTTAACAGAGCCTTGTCTTTGGCCAAGCAGAGGAAAAGTGGTGCAACTTTCCTTCCTTCTGCACCACTTCCTCCATCTGTGGACTTCACCATTCAGAGCTGGGTTCTCAACAGTCTTTTTCTCGTATTCACATCCCTCAGCCTTCTACCACCATAGCATTTCATTCCACTCATTAAATTACACTCCTTTTCACCAGCTCCAATGGCCTAAACCATGGCAGATCCCGATCTCAAGATAGCCCCAAACTATACTGGCCCCGAATTTGACATCATCTGTGAAGGGCTCATCCATGGGTACCATGAAAATGATCAACAGGTCATTGAGCGCCTGCCTGCTGCATGGCAGGCCGATAGAGCCACCAGGATCACAACCTGGAACGTGCAGAAGGAGACAGAAGCCAGGGCAGCTGCAGAAGCCGAGGAAGCACACAGGCTGCATGAGGAAGAAGAAGAAGTACTGGTCAATAAGGAAGCCAAGTGTGAGCAGAGAGACACAGAGAAGAAAAAGTTGAAAATGAACACCTTCACTCCAGGGTCGTCTGTCGCTGACATGCTCATCAATCCCCCCTCCCAATACACTTTGCAAAAACTAAGTACCTTTGATTATGTCGAAATGTGGTACTTCTCCCCAGCCAGGTGCCTAGATGCAGCAAAACATCACGATAGGACCCACATAGACAGCACTTTTGGTATCTCCAAGGTCGATGACCTGCTTACCGTCCATCCTGTCACCTCCGTCAGAGCCTTGTGCAATGTCCTTCCCGATCACAAGCTCTTCTTTTCAGAGTTCCTCAGCACCAAAAACTGCTTTCTTGATTACGCCAAGAAAGCCAACTGGCCAATGGCCAACGTTGATACCCTCACGAAGTTCTTTTGGTTCCTTGAAACCCACCCTTTGCTCCAGCTTCCCCTTGGGGAAAGAATCATCCTCACATATGCTTCACGCGTGCGCCTCGACTGGCACCAGGAACTCAAAGCAGGAAGAGGATACAACATTTCAGTAATCAACAGTCACCTATTGGATATCATCTCCAGGGACGTCAAAGGGCATAATAATGACCATGTCAAATCTAAGGCAAGTAATTTTCTCCCCTGTTCCCGCTCCTTGTCTCACCCTGCTTTTTCCCAAAAACCCTCTATACCCCCAACCTTAAACCTCCATTGGTGATTGGCACGTCCCCCCATTATACCACCCTGCGCAATCACGATTACCATCACAACCACTGTAGGGAACTGACATTCCCTATGCCTGCAAGTGTCCTTTGTCTGCGCATTCAACATCGTACTAACTCCTCATAATGTCATGATCTGTTCCCTCAACTCTCCATCCACAATTCATACAATCTGATGTCCAACCCGCTCTCACCCACTCTCACCCGTGCCCTGTTAGCCACAGAACCCGCCTTCACATACAGGTTCAGCGCTCTTCAACCATCCTTGTCCATCCTTGTCCATCCCAATGCATTGGTAAGTCTTGGCCATGAGCCCCATTTGTCCATGTATGTAGCTACTTCGCCCATCATCGACCTTATACTGTTATCCATCCCGCTCGGGTCATTATCCTTTATGTTTTGACTTTGTTTGATGCAGTCATGGGTATGCCCAGACTATAAAATTTTGTACTTAGTCTTTTTGAATCTTATCTTCTGTCACCACGCACTTAAGGTCCAAGCATAAGTAAGAATGACAACGACGAACCTGCTCCAATGCTATCCTCCTTCTATTCAACTACTTGCTATCCACTTGTTCACCTCAGAACAGGTCTGGGTTGCTTCTATCTATCAACCTGCTGTAGGGAACTGACGTTCCCTATGCCTGCAAGCGTCCTTCGTCCGCGCATCTGGCATTGTACTCACTCCTTTTCATGTCACGATCCATTCCCCCGACTCTCTATTGACAATCCATACAATCTGATGCCCAACCTGCTCTCACCCGCTCTCACCCAGGCCCAGTTAGCCACGGAACCTGCCTTCATTTACAGGTTCAGCCCTCTTTGACCATCCTTGACCATCCTTGTGCATTCCAATGCGTTGGTAAGTCTTAGTTGTGAGCCCCATTTGTCCATGTATGTAGATTCTTCACCCGTCAACGACCTTATACTGTTACCCAACCCGCTCGGGTCTTTATACCTTATGTTTTGACTTTGTTTGATGCAGTCACGGGTATGCCCTGACTATAAAAGTCTGTAGTTAGTCATTTTGAATCTTATCTTGTGTCACCACGCACTTAAGGTCCAAGCATAAGTGAGAACAACGATGACAAACCTGCCGCCGCATAACCCGCCCTCTATTCCACTACTCGCTATCCGCTCACTCACCACGGGACAAACCCGGGTTTCTTCTATCTCTCAACCTGCCATTCTCCAGACCAATGGACTCTCCCTTCCAGGGTTCTGCTCACCTGTGAATCCCTTTAGGGTTGAACTCATCGCACCCTTCTTCTCATTCTTTCCTTTGTCCTGACCACTTAACACCTGGGGGGAAGGACTTAGTTTCTTTCACCACCATTCTTCAGACCGATGGACTCACCCTTTCAGGGTTCTGCTCACCAGTGAATCCCTTTAGGGTCAAACTTATCGCACCCTTCTTTATCATTCTTTCCTTTGTCCTAACCACTTAACACCCAGGAAGGACTTAGTTTTTTCACTGCACCAAATAACCAACCCCACCCCCCACGACATGGTGCCATGGACAATGTCCCACCATCATCCCCATCCACAGATGCTTGACTTCTTAGATAGAGCCGAGTTGTCATCAAGTTGCTGAGAAGGGAGGTTGTACCTCTCTCGCGACGCATCCCACAACCACAGACGCAACTGCAACCCGCTAAGGTAAGCTGAACTAGTCTGGGTAGGAATAACTAGGCTGTGGGCTAAGTGTTAGGGGGTGACTCTGACACTGACTGTCCCCAGTCAGTCATGTGAATAGGGGGACGGGACACGTGAAGTAGTCAGTGTGAGCATGTGAATTAGCATGGCCAGCATGTGAAATCTGCACAGACATGTGAGAGGGGGTCATCGTCAGGGATTGCCCAGAGTTCAGCTGAGGGATGCAGGGATGGAAGTGGGGTCGATGGAGGGCATAAAAAGAGGAGAAGCTGGTCGTGTGGCACCCGAGTCCTTAGCTCACAACACCGAATCACCAAAGGCTACACCATGTCTTGTCAAAATTATGTCCTGGCACGTATCATGCACATGGGAAACCACATCATGACTGAACTGTCCAGCAACCCTGATCTGCTCAGGTTCAATCTCATGGCCAAAATCTTGGTAAAGCTCACAGAGGGTGTGTCTGTGGACATGGTCAGTGGGGGCGTGTCTGCTTGGGCCAATACTTGGGAGGTAGCCACGGTACACCTAATATGTAGGTTACACTGCCTGAGGGTCGGCCATGCTAATGTCTGTGTAGAAGGTCTTATTCACGTTCGCACGACACGTCAAGGGTCAGGGAAAGGTTGCCCAGATGAGGATGGATGATGCAAACATCATCGTGCATGAAGAGGTCCAGTACACCAGGATGGTGGTCAAGTGGGAGATGTACAAGAGAACAGGGGGCCCACAGTGGAGGTCATTGATTGCTGACAAGCTAGTGGAGCTGAAGGCCAGTATGGAGATCACCTGGGGTGAAACTGCGGAAGGGGCAGTGTTGCTCAATCCAGAGTTGTGTTCCACACAAGGAAGCAGTGCACTTGGTGTGACACCCACGAGCACATGAGTCTCGAGTGCAATTAGTCTAGTTGGGCTCCTGTAGTCTCTCTGAATGTTCAGGCCCAATGGCGCTGAAGTCCAATGAAGTGGGGGTGAAGGGTGCAATGCGAGTCATGGGATCCCAAGGGACCAAAGGAAACAAGTGGATCGTGAGGTACGAGTTTGCCGGGCAGTACTTGCCCAGATGTCCCAGTTGAAAACACGTGACAGGTGCTCCAGGAACCCAGTGCCAGAGTTGCATGAGATAAGAACTGCACATTGAGTGTCCGAAATGTTGTCCATCTTCCCTACAATCATACCTCCCAACATGCCCAATCAGTCTTGTCTTGTCCAAATCTATGCAGCCAGTGGGAGACAGAGCAGTAACTTCATGCTGGTAGACCATACCAGTGCTTTCAATTGAGCGTTGCATGAGCTGATTACGCCTAAGTGCTATTGCTTCACCCTTGCTCGGGGGCATGCCCTCCTGCCAACTGCCTCGGTCGAGTCCATCACAGAATGGCACAGTGAGTGGAAGACATGGGTGGTGAGCTGGGTTTTGTGCATGAATGGGTGGGACTGCTGACTGACGGACAAACCAGGGGGGACTATTATGAGCTCTTCAGGACACCAAGGAGCAGGGGGACCACTTAGAGATTCTGCACGACATGGTCCAGGCCATCGCCATGGCCAAGGTAGCCTATACAAACTTGGAAGGTCGGGCAGAGGCTGAGAGGGTGAGGGAGTTGCGCAGTGACAGGGGCAGAGCCGGGATGGAGTAGGGATTAGTGACTGAGAACCAATGTAAGACATCATCTGGTGTGGAAAAACAAGCAAGAATAGCACTATGATAGTGCACAAGCTCGCGCAGACATGTCCAGTGAACATGCACCATATCAAGGATCAAGTGCAGTGGGCGAGTACTCATGTAAATGGGTGGATAGCCACAGGGGTTGAACCTGGGAGTCTGGACGAGTCTGGGTGAGGCCGTTAGGTGATGTCGAGATTGTTGGACTTAGTGAATTTTTGGAAGATGTGAGTCACATGAGAACAATGCCCAGGAGCATCCAGGCTGCCCAGGGTAAAGGGTCTGCGGAAGCAGAAGAGCCTTAATAAATCTGGAAGCTTTTTAGGGTCCACTTGTTCTAGGGTTGTGGCCTCGCCTAAGGCCACACAGTGCACTATAAACAAACCTCGCACTGCTTTTCCTTTTGCTCTTTTTTCTTCCTCACCATTCCACCTTCCCCAACACTCATCCCTGCTAAAAGATGTCCAATGATTTGTTCATGATGATTGCAGAAAAGCCCGAGATCAGGGAGGCCTAAAAGGAGTTTCATGCAGCCTTGGAAGACCTCAGAGCCCAAGCACTCACTGCCCCGGACAAGGGGATGTACAAGGAGCAGGAGATGTGGTGCCCTGAGTGGCAATGAAAACTGGTAAGTGATCCATGGTTCATCTGATCTCATGCTAACACGTGCTCAGAACCATCTCACATCAGCCCTGAGGGCTGAAGCCCTCAAGGGCATGGGCTTTGGCATCCCGCCCAACAATAACAAGAACTTCGTTGAAGCCCACGACATGTGGAAAAGGTGGGTGGCAGAAGCTGCTGTGAGGAAGCATGAGGTGGCTGAAAAGGAGGCAGCAGAGAGGGAGGCAGCTGAGAGGGAAGAGGAGCGCGTGCAGCAGGAGGAAGCAGCCAGAGAGAGGGAGATGGCAGACCAGATGGCCACTGACAACCCATTGGAGGGCGAGCAGGAGGAAGGCGAGGGTGAGGAACAGGTGTCGGCAATGGTGACTTCACCAGCGGCCACACCATCCAAGAAGGGGAAAGGGCGGGATCCACAAGTCCACTTGGGTGGGTTCAGTGCTCTGCTCACGTCATTCATCCAGAGGCCATTTGCAGAGGTGCTCACCAAGGGGGGGAAGAAAGGTGAGGAGGTCAAGGCCAACGATGTGGAAGGGGAGAGGGTGGGCGCAGCGGCTGCCTGGGAAGAGTCAAGAGGGCAGCCCAAGTGGGTTGTGGGTGACCACGTTCATCGAGGGGCGGACCGCTGTGAGGCATGCAAGGAGAGGGAGCACGAGACCTGCTGGGGTGAGGACGGATGGGCGTGTAGAAGATGCCAGAGTAAGAGGGTGGCATGTTTGATGTCTATCAAGGCCCAAAGGGAGCGTGAGGTCAGTGTGACCTCGGGAGGTAAGTCATCATATCTTTGAGTGAGTGGTGTGCTAACTGTGCCACAGTCTCCAAGAGCAAGACCCAGGCAAAAGGAAAAGGCAAGGCCCGCCAGGTTGAACCTGAGTGGGCCACATCTGATGAGCACTACATCCACATGATCTGGGTCTCGACTAATAGAATGATAGGGCCTAGTTGGGCTCCAGGGTCCTCTTGCCCCTGAGGACATCCGGGCACAGTCTCCAGCACGGCTGCTGAGGTCGTGGGCGCAGAACTGCTTGACGCTGAGGGTTAGTCCATCATGACCAACAATACCCTCAACACAGTATTCCACAACCTTGGCTGTCTTGCTGCCCAGGGGTCTTTGCTCGAGGCCAGGTGCAGTCCATCAAAGCGTGGGTCATGGACCTGAATGTTGAAGTTCGCAACATGCAAGAGTCACAAAAGAAGTATTTCGACCAGCTGGAGTTCGTGACCACCCAGATGGGCATTCTCATGTGTGAGGCTAGGGAGGCTCCTGTCAAGGACAGTGAGTAGACACTTGTAGTGTAGCTCGATATCATGTATTCCATAGTTGTCTTCTCGTTGTTGTGCAAAAGCACTCTTCACCCATGTCCTGCCCATAGTCCGCCCATGGTTGGGTCTAAGTAAGAGTCAAGAAATCAAGCAAAATGTAAGATTAGGCAAATGTAAATAACAGAGGAAAAAGAAATGATACATGATTATAGCTCTGGAGATTGTGTCAATGTGCACAGTGCCTCTTCATGCGTTCAAAATTGAAGGTCAGGTCAGATATCGTGGTCTCTAGGGTTTGGGCACACTGCACTACAGGTACAGGGGTGTTATGTTTCTTTTGTGTTTTCTTATTTTGTAGATTTCTTTTCTGTGTCATTCGTGTTTCGTGCAGAATCTTGAATCACTCATCGTCTTCATCATCCAATTCTTCATCATCTGGTTCTTCTTCTTCTATACCCTCCATATTTTCTAGGGTCTCCTCATCAAAGCCTACGACGGACATGATGGAGACACTAATGTGTGACTGCGTGTGATAAGGAAGCAGACAAAAGGCCATGTAGCATAGTTTAGAAAGGGAACCATCCAGCTCGGCCAGAATGTAGGATCCACCTTTGGTTTGTCGGACAACCAGCATGGGGCCCAGATAACATGGTTTCCTCTTCCTGTTCAGCTCTTTCTCGACCCCGGGTGTTTCACATGAGTACCAGGCTTCCAGGTGTGAAGTCATAGTTCTTGATGTGGTTCCTAAATATTTGCTTGAATTGTTTGATGGATTGGAATCTGGCCTTCAAGACTTTCTTGCAGATGGACTCAATGTCTTCTTGCCTCTTCTGTAACTGACACGCGTGGAAGGTGATGAGGGCAGTTGTGTTGATTGTGTCCATCTCGGGTAGAGGTACGAGGAATGTGGCCTGGGCGAGGTCGAAGGGGAACAGGGGCTCAACACCATGGGCCATGAAATAAGGGGAGAATCTGGTTGCTTTGTGTAAGGTAACTCTCTCTGCCCAGAAGACAGAGTGCGCGTTGAAAGAAACAAAGTCCTTCCCGGGTGTTAAGTGGTCAGGACAAAGGAAAGCATGAAATGAAGGGTGCGATAAGTTCGACCCTAAAGGAATTCACTGGTGAGCAGAACCCTGGAAGGGAGAGTCCATTGGTCTGAAGAATGGTGGGCTGAGAGGCAGAAGAAACCCGGGTTTGTCCCGTGGTAAGTGAGTGGATAGCGGGTAAAGGAATAGAGGGCGGGTTGTGCTGCAGCGGGTTCATTGTTGTTGTTCTTACTTGTGCTTGGACCTTAAGTGTGTGCTGACAGAAGATAAAGATTCAAAATGACTAAGTACAGACTTTTATAGTCCAGGCATACCCATGACTGTGTCAAACAAAGTCAAAACATAAAGGATAAAGACCCGAGCGGGTCGGGTAACAGTATAAGGTCGATGACGGGCGAAGTAGCTACATACATGGACGAATGGGGCTCATGGCAAAGACTTACCAACACGTTGGAATGGACAAGGACAGACCTGGATGGTTAAAGAGCGCTGAACCTGTAAACGAAAGCGGGTTCCGTGGCTAGCAGGGCACGGGTGAGAGCTGGTGAGAGCCGGTTGGGCGTTGGATTGTATGGATTGTTGATAGAGAGTTGAAGGAATGGATCACGACATTGAAAGGAGTGAGTACAATGCCGGATGCGCAGACGAAGGACGCTTGCAGGCGTAGGGAACGTCAGTTCCCTACAGCGTGCTTGTATCAGCGCAGCTCATCCCCATCACAACTTTTGATGAGCGCTTTGCATACATCATAGTGACAACACTTGTTGATGCCGTTGGCTTGGGAATGATAGGGGGAGATTTGTATATGGTTGATATGATACCTTGAGCTGAGGGTGTCCAAGGCCTTGGCGAAAGTGGGTCCGTTATCCATGACAATCTCGGCCAGTGCACCCCAGCAACATAGGATGTCCTTGAAGATGAAGCTGGCGAGGGCGTTGGCATTTTCAGAACGTAGCATGCACCATTCCGGGTAAGCAGTAAGAGAGCAGCGAGCCTGCATGATGAATTTGTAGCCATTGGCCAGGGGCATTAGCATGGTATCAATATGGGCTTTATGGAAGAGACTGCCCACAACAGGGACGGTAGGGGGAATGTGCAATTTGGTGGTTTGGTGGATCTGGCACTCATGGCATGTGCAATTATACCACTTGACATTGTCCACCAGCATAGGCCACCAGAAATGCATGAGCAGACGAGTCCGCACAGTGAATACCCCTTTGTGGCTGAGATCATCATGGGCTTGCTTGATTAGGGAGTAGTGTTCGTGTGTGGGGGGATAAAGCTGGTGGCGACCATGTGGGTCTTTTCAAAACAAACAACCTGTGAGCAGGAAGAAACGTGAGGCAGAGCTGACAAAGGACGTGTAGTCAGCATCTGAAAGGCCAGGTGGGTGTGTGCGGGTCTTGAGAAAGAGGCATATGGCCTCGACCTTGAGTTCTTGTGTGAGGGCTTTGCATGAGCAGGGGATCTCCATCTCACCTGGGTCGGCGTCAGCAGGGGCCAGGAAACAGGAAGTCAGGGGGGGCTGTAGGAAAATGCTAGGGTGTGCCAGGGGTGGGTCTTGATCGTTGAGCAGGGTGATACCAAAAGAGTATGCATCAGCCAACCACTCATGGTTATCGTCTAGGAGAGGGTCATCTGGGGCAGTAGGGCGACAGGACAGGCCGTCCGGGCCAGCATGTCTGTCAGCAGGGACATGACGCAGAGTGAAGGTGAACATCAGCATGCCTGCTATCCAACGGTTGATGGTCACATTGAGTTGCTGGTCAGGGTTGTTTATCATCCCCTGAATGTACTTGACGTTAACTTCCACCATGAAATCAGTCAGGCCAAATGTGTACAGACAGGTTGCACAAAGTCCACCGTACAGGCCATATAAGTTGAGCTTAGCTTGGGAGTAATGCTGCTCGACCTCAGAGAGGGAGATGGATACAAAATGGTTGGGGTAACACTTTCCATCTTAGCCCAGCTGGTATAGGATAAAACCAACTGCGATGTTAGAGGTGTTGATGGCCAGGATGACTTCACATCCACACTCGTAGTCAATGTGACATAATGCTGGGGACTGGATGATCTCGTCCTTGAGATGCTGCATAGCTTCTTGTTGGGTCTTGCCCCACTCAAAGGGTACACCTTTGCAGGTAAGGTTGACCAGAGGTTGCGTGATAGACGTGAACCCTTGTATGAAGATATGTAGTACTCCACAGACTCCGAGGAATCCGCGGACTTGAGTGAGAGTGCGACACTCCAGCCAGTCTCAGATCTTCTGTACTTTGTCCTTATGCGGGACATGGCCCTCCAATGTGCACTTATGGCCTATGATGGTGGTGTCAGGGGCAGTGAGCACAAACTTCTTGGCTGAGACCATGACACCAATGTTCTGCAGACGCTGTAGTATCTGGTTCATGGTGTTGAGATGATTATAGATGAATAGACAGATCTTAGGGTTATCTGGGATAGTTTCATATGAGCCATCCTCACGCTGGTACCTGCTCTCTTCAGATTTGACGGGTAAGTCATCCAGGAAGGGTTTCATATGGTGGGAGATCTCGTCCTGAAGAATGACTTCCATGTTGGCCTGGAAGATCTGGACAGCATTGGTGTGTCCCATGGGGAGAGTGGTAAGACATTGGGGACCCATCAGGCTGCTGAAGGTGGTAAAGTCACACGAGTCAATGTATAGAGGGCGTTGGTCGTATCCAGCAAACAGATCCATCATACCATAGACTGCATATCCAGTGAAGGATTCTGCAAGGTGTTCAATGAAAGGAGGTTGGGATGAGTCACAGATGGTGACTGCATTCAGGGATTGGAGGTCATGTACAAGACACAGGGACTTCCCATGCTGCTTCATAACACAGAACCAGCGAGAACAGTAGGATGCCGTTGAGGGCTCGTACACGCCCGAGATGATGTGGTCCTTGATAATCTGGATGGCCTGGTTGTGTATGCAAGGGGAAATAGGGATGTTCCTCTGTGCCCAGGAGGTATGGGGTATGGTAGCAATCTTCACGGGTGGGAAATAGCATTCATCCAGATGTCCTCATTCAGTGGGGATCCAAGCAAAGGCCATCTCATGCTCGCAGACGATCCACTGAGCTAATTTGACCTCTTTGGGCCATAACCATTTAGCTGGGTCGAGGTCCAACACATCAGCTCATTCTTGGGTGAAGCGTTCGCCTGGGACGAATGCGGGTGGGTGTGTGGGGAGCGGCTTCAGGCCAGCCAGGGGGTTGTCTGACAAGCATCTGACAACATGAAACTGCTCTTCTATTGGGGCTGGGGTGGAATGTATTTTCTTTCCTACTGATTTGTAGGTCAGAAGGTGGGCAGTGGGCTCAAGATTATAAATTGATATGATGGCCTTTCTGACGATAGGGGAAAGAACTGTCACAGTTGAAGAAAGGAAGTCATAGGATGGGGCTCATGGCCAAGCTGAAATGTTAGTAAAAACGGGACTCCAGGTGGGAGGTAACATGCGGGTAGTGGGGTCGTCAGGCGCAGTGCTTGAGGACTGAAAAATAAATAAATTGGTGACTGGGTAGGGGAAATGAGGACAGGGTGTGACAGAAGTTCACCAGGGATTCATTGAGGGGTTGGTAGACTGGGCGAGGTGCATATTGATTGGAGAAAAAGTCTGATATAGGATTGAGTTGGTACTGGAGGACAGGAAGAGGTACTGGATAGCAAAGGCGGTGTTGCTGGGTGTTATTCTGGTGTCTCCTCGCTTGAGGAGCGAATCATTGATACTTAAAAATCCTCCTCAGGCTTGCTTGAGCTCTTGTGCTTCTCGCACCGCCCAAGCTTCTTGTACCTTGGGCAGTTATCCATCCAGATGCAGATG
>MU121216.1:0-13906 GCA_014904835.1 Paxillus ammoniavirescens
ATTTAGTCTTTCAATGTTGTGTATCAAGTAACAGTTGATAACTGTATCCATTGCAATTGGCTTGCAATGGAAAAATAAAATCTCCGACAATATTCGACAATGGGTGGCACTGGACCTAATTTCAACGATGTTGACGTGATGTCCAGCACAGCGAAAGGTGGTACTGGGTGTGCAACGAAAATGATCATCTGGTGTCAGTCGTTAACGTTGCGGAGGGGTTGAAACTCTTCAGCTACTGGAGAACCTCTGGTTGGCACTCATTATTCAATATATCTCGACCTGTGGTGAGTTCTCAAAGGAGAAAAGCTTGGTGGTGGAACTCTCTGAGGCAAGTCAAACTTCGCGGTCGGCAGTGGCATACCCATATCTGTGTAACCCCTGTATCCTGCGCTACTCATTAAGTAGTAGGGTGACTCCAGTCACTGGGCGACTGACCCTATGTAGACTTGTGGCCAACACTGGCCCGGCTCTGGGGGTCATTGATGTACCATAATGTCTCAGCGTGTTGGTGGCGACCAGTTGACCCTCGGTGCCTTCCCAAAAAGGAAGGTGGTCATGCGATCACCACTGTCAGCCACTGCACCGTACATACAGTGGTGACCTCGTCCTGGGCAGTGGTACATTGAGCCCGGCATACCCTCGATTGTGCGGAATGGACGACATGAATGAAACGGATGTACCAGGACCCCACGAACTCACCAACTCAGACACAAGAGGCGACGTGCTCCACACTCCTTCCACCTCGCTCGCCAGCACTGAAATCACTCGAAATGGCCACAATCCAGATGCAGACCCCCACAGAAACGATGCGAGACGACGCCAACAGCTCTGAGCAGTCGACTGGGGCGACTCGAGAGGAGCCGTACACCCAGGACGAAATGTGAGCGCCCCTAATCTCTCGTCTGTCCCATCGGACTGATTTCCGCCTCACCCCCTGCGCCAATTGCTCGCCTTATGGCTCGAAACCGCCACGTTCACGACAGAAACGTGTTGCGAAAGAGGGAACTTCTCAAGCTCGTCAAACGACAGCCCGAGAAGTGGCCCCGCAAGTACATCAAGCTCGCTCAGTTGACCGTCGACACCCTGAAGTCATCCCTCCTCGATCCGGGGTGCGGGTTCACGAAAACGGTGCTGTACGACGTCGCTGCAGACGAAGGGAACGGCACAGTCCATGGTGGCGAAGGGGATGTGGTGAACATGGCTGAGGATGCAGAGCTTCAGCTCGAGCATTGTGATGGTGAGTCGCCACGTCCTCCACTACGTTCCGGTCGTTGACACACCTTGTGACCTGCCCGGTTGCAGATCGTGATGGCGGGGGGCTGTCTCCTGATGGGCAGGAGTGCTCCATTGATGAGGTACGTGGTGCATGCCTCCAGCCCTGCGTGTCAACTGGGCTGACGTCCGAATGACATCGTGGGTGCCTCAGATGGGCGACAACCGCCGGTCCGTGCAAATCTTCATCAACAACTGCCGTCCGACTGCCGCCAACCCTCAAACCTCGTGCGGTGTCCGCCTCACTGAAGTCAGCCATGAGGGGTGCGGTGAGAACCAGTGGCATGTGGGGATGGGTGAGCTGCTGCAGCAATTACAGCGCAGCTCGGGGGTCATCGAAGGCACCAGTGAGTCATGTTGTGGCTCCTGTGGGTGTCCTGCGCCTCACGCTGCCACCGCCGTCCTACCCCTGGGTGAACAGGCCCGTTCCGCTTGGCGTACCCAGATCCACTGAACGAGGCCTACAGCCGCTGCTTCCTGAGGATGCAGCCAGGCCAACAGATCCTCAAGAGCACCCCAGACCTGGCTGTCTTGGCTATCACTGACGATGGAGGAGGTAACCACTTCATCTCCCTTACGGTCCAGCAGGTGCATGGTCCTGTTTGTCGAGAGGGCTTTTGGTCACTGACGTATGTGCCTTGTTGGCGGGGCATAATTTAGCCCCAGGTCACCCGGTCTGCTGTCCCATCGACTGCCGTGCAGCCCTCCCCCAGTGGCTCTCGTGCAGGCACCTCGTTGGTGGTGACAGCTGAGAGGGCTGAGGCATTGAGCAAGCAGACACAGTGGCTGAAGGCCGAGGCTCTGAAGTGTCCTGACTACAACACCTTTAGCACTGCTCAGCACCGGAGTGTGACTAATGCAGAGATTGTTGCATCCTGGAGGTTTGCAGCTGACTTCGTCTCTGCATATAACAAGACTTCATCTGACAGAATGGTGTGTGGCACAGTCCACTTGATTGCTTTCTTGTTCCTTGGCTGAGTGAGACTTCCACCTAGGGTGTTCATGGTGCCTTCAACAAAAAAGTGATTCAAGAGGCCCTTGGGATTAGGGCCACCTGGCTCTCTGAGGCAGAGACCAGTGCTGCACTGGTGAATAAGTATGGGCTCGGAGGCACTCAACCTAACCAAGCTGTGATCAGGATGCTTGAGTCCAGAGAGCGCACTGGGCGTAAGGCTCTGCTTGGCTTCTTGAAAGGGATTTAACTGCAGTGACTGGGGTTTGTAGTGTATTATGTGTATCATTTGTATCCATCAGGAAAATCCCTCTGCTCTAACTTGAAGAATGTCACGGTGATGAGTGCTTGATGAGGCAAAGGGGTTGGCTGTTGGTGGTGGAGTGTTGTTCTTCATTGAAGGGGGATGTGGGTGGGGTAGGGCCCAGGGCTGACGAAAACTTTTCTTATCACCTTCTCAAATTCATGGAGTGTAACTGGATCCACATTCAATCCCCACTCAAGGTGCTGACACATCTCCCACTCCACCCAGTTTCAAGTTGTCTCCCATAGCTGAGACATTGCCTGAGCAACGATTGACCATGACTTGTTGGAGTACCTGGAGTCACATATAACTTTGGCGGCCAGCATGAAAGCTGATAAAGATGGCCAATGACCTGACGAGCTGTGGGCCACCAGAAGCCATGCCTTGAGATGCTGTAGTAGGGCATGGAGGTTTGATTAACAGGGACACATGTGATTTATAAACTGAGGGAGTTTGACTGTTGATTCCAATGAAGGTGGGATTCAGAGAGGGGGGTTGACGTGATGTGCACATAGCAGGATGCAGACCATTTGGAGCAAACAGTGCATAAGATATTTTCCTGATGTTGCATTTGATGACACCAACCCCCTTAATGCACACTCGGTGTTAGTAAAAGACTTGTAAGTTTTCTGAGCGGAGGATTATCATATACATATACGAGGAGGATGTACAACTAGTGAGTGAAGGACTGTGACCTGGCTAGAACAGTGTCCACATTGGCACCACTGTCCTTTCCAAGGAAATCACAGAACTGGCGGGCTGAGTAACTAGAATACTCCTGTTCAAGAAAGCGAAGGGCCAGATTCACATTCCATCGGGGCTTCTCACAAAGCCTGTTCATCAACCTGATAATGCGCTGATGACGGCCCCACTCAGTCTTGATCTTGCCAATGTCACGTTTCCACTTTGCTCCCCAAACCTCTGTCAGATCACGTTCAGCGAGAAAGCCATTCAGACCGGTGGCATGCTCCTCCCACACCTCTCTGATCATAGTCGCCTTCTGGGGGGTATAATAGGGAACATAGTGGTGGTTGTGCTCCCTCCACTCCCATGCATGCTTCCGCAGGCGGAGCTCACTGAACTTGATGGTGAGCTCCATCCAGGCCCTTGCTTTGACATCATCCCCAG
Organism: Paxillus ammoniavirescens; assembly: GCA_014904835.1. Taxonomy (NCBI): domain Eukaryota; kingdom Fungi; phylum Basidiomycota; class Agaricomycetes; order Boletales; family Paxillaceae; genus Paxillus; species Paxillus ammoniavirescens. The sequence continues at coordinate 3,657 of MU121216.1, forward strand.
TCTCACCAGCATTGGTAGGGGGCAGAGCGGCCACTGAGAGAGGCTGGGCTGACTCGGTCGGTGACAATGAGTGCAATGTGGAAATGGAGCTGGGGGCAGCATGACAAACAGCAGCAAGGGTGGAAGATAATGCTCCACTTGCAGTGGCATTGGCACCATTGATATTGATGGTGATTGCTAGGGAGATGTTTTGAGCAAGCAAGGATGGCACTTGAAAGACAGACTGTGGGTGACTTGAAGGAATAGCAACAGCAGGAGGGAGGGTGGGTGGTGGCAAGACTAGAAACATGTTTGAATGTTATCAGTGAACAAGTGCCAGCTTGAAGCCAAGTTGGACAACTAGTTACCTTTGTATCGAGCTGACTTCTTTGCACCTAGAAGCATCTTGATTAGGTCTTCGAGGTGATCAAGGCGGTCAGAAATGGCTTCCAGCTGGACAGTGCTCTTGGTATGCAGTGCCTCAGTGTGGATGGTTGAGCAGGTGAGAAAGCCATTCATGCTGGAGACAAGATTGTCTGGAAAGCTCTTGAGAGCCATCTCTGCATCGCTTGCTGCCCTGGCCAAAATGGCGGTGGACACATTGGCAAAAGCATGGAAGGCAGCAGAGTTGAAAGGTAGATACTGAAAGAGGGGGAGTTGAGAATGCTCGCAGTACAACACAGCAGCGTCCTGGAGGATGACTGTCCGCAGCCAGATGAGGAGGTTGAGGAACTGCGTGAGGGCAATGTCACGAGCCAGCGGATTGCAGCGTTCACGGTCAACCAGGGCAGCCTGTTGGCCCTCAATCCAAGGGAATATTTGAGAGAGGAGCTCAGGTGGTGGATCTAGCAGGACCCAGCTCAGCACCAGAAGTGGTGGAGTGTATGGTCACTTACCAAGATGGTCATGAGGCAGGTGGTATTGGTCTGGTTGTTTTGCATCAAACCGTGCTGCTCCCAGAAGGGCATCAACAGGGAGAGCATTGTCATACACAGGAGTGAATGATCCATTCTCACTCCAGCCTCCAAGTGCCTTGGTACCAGCAACACTTGCTCCATGGTTGCGGGCAGTCTGAGCAGCATAGTGGCGAGGAGCATGGGTGATCTTGGTGGTGGAGATGCCATTGTTGGCATGGATGTGCTTCACCCAGTCACGGTGATCTGCAAATTTGAATGAGGGTCAGCAAGGACCAGAGGCCCCATAGTGAAGGAGAGGGCTCACTCTCATATGACATTCTCTCCAACTCCGACTTTGTCCAGAAAACATGGTAGCGGTACCATTCATGGGAGCCCCATTCACCAAACTCTGGGTTCTGAAAGTCTGGCTCAAATTTGGGCAGGTGGCGGTTGATAATATGGAACTGAGCAAAGAAGAGCATGGCAACTGCCCCAACAGCACAGACTTTCACATCACGGTGACGGAGGGCTCCATGCTCCTCCACGTGGCCAACCTGGTTGTGCTTTGCATTGTCTGCTAATGCAGCAAGCACCTGGAGCCCACGACACATCAGTCAGCAAAGCAGCATTTCCTATGGAGTCGAAATGCACCCACCGGAACATCAGTGTCAAGGTTGCTTCCATCAATGAACACCCGTGACACAAACAGGTCAGACCACTCCAGGGCACTCCAGCTGCCACCACAGAATGCAGTAGCACAGGACACGAGGAGCATGGATCGATCACGGAGTGCCACCCACGTCGTCTGAGGACTGGAGCCATTGGAGATGCCCCAGATTGAGCACCGTTGCAGCTGCTCCCTTGTATAGGTATCTACTCACAAGGTCTGGTCAGCGAGGGCAGCAATATTATCCTGGCTGCTGCATGTGGACGCACCCTGAGAAGTTCCTGTGGCCTTGAGGGTCTGGGTGGAGTTGACATGCTTGGGCTCATTGTGCCTCACAGTGGACTCAATGGCTCGGATGCGAGTGTCATCGCGTAGGCACCACTGGGTGTCCAGGACATGTTTGTACTTGTGTTGCTCGTTTTGGCGACGGTCCTCCAAGGCACTGATGGCCTGCACAATCTGAGACTTGCCTACAGTCGAGCCAGTCACTGTCCCTTCTTGGTTCCCCCTTTTTTTCTATTGGAAACGGCGGGAGTCAGCAAGGGTTTGAGCATCGTGGTCGTTGCATTGACATTTACATACCTTCTCCCGAGTCGTCTCGTAGTCAAGGAACAGGATGACCTTGGCTGGCGTGATGGGGAAGGCTGGGATGAGGGGTCAGGTGGAGTCCTCACAGGCGAGGCGAGACTGCTCGTTCTCCCACCATGCCACGTAGTTTTGGACGTGACGCTCGTATGAGCGTTTCGTCTCCTTGTCTTCACGTTCCTCAGCAGCAATCCACTCCCTGATGGCGCGCGCCTCTGTGTCGAGGTTGTGCAGAGCAAGCTGCATGGGGTCAGTTGGCAGAGTGGCAAGAGCGTTCGTGATGGTGGCTGTTTGTGAAAAGTGGGTGACGGCGGTGAGCTGGATGATGGGAGGTGACAACTGGGTGGCGAGGATGCCCGAGGGGGCATGTGGGGGTTCCAGGCAGGCGGTGAGGCCATCGTCAACGGCATTGACGAGGTTGGTGGCCACAGGGACGAGGTTGGTGGCAACGGACTGTGTCCATTGTCATTTCGAGGCTGGAGCGGTTGTGGGGGTGGGACCATGCAGGATAAGCCTCGGAGGCATCTTTGACTGCTGTTTCTGTACGCAATAAATGAGCTGACAAAATGTTGAAGAGACATGGGGGGAGACAACGACAACTTACTCGAAAAACGATGGGGAAAGTGGCGGAACACCTGCAAACAATCACCAGACCGCCCACTTGCAACGATCGGGTCAAGGTGAGGTGCGGGACTTGCAGCGATTGCGTCCCACCAGTGACGATGGCGACTTGTGGTGGCGAGAAGCAGCGGCAGATAATGGGGCACGTAGGAGACATGGCTGTCGGGATACGAGCCAGTGGGCAGTAAAGAACGAAGGGGAGGAGTGGGAAGGGACCCTGAGGTCAGTATCAGCATTCAACGAAACCACTCAGTTCACTCACCCTGCTGCCGTTCGTCGCAGTTCCCTCCTTCGAGTTGGTGCGAAAAGTGTGGAACGAAGGTGCGTGTTGGCTGACACATCCCCTCGTGTGCCCTCTGATTTTTTTTCTATGCCGTTTGTACCTTTTGCGTCGCTTGTCAGACTTCACGACTGGTCAACCACATTGTGTCAGGTGTCACCATAAAGCGAAGGGGAAGGAGCCATTCGATCATCACGATCGGGTGTGATGACCAATGTCTCGTGCTCTGCGTGATTGGTTATTGTTGCAAGCGGGAGAGGCCCACTTTGGCCAGAGTCGCTCTCTGTTTGTGGTGTACGGTCTGGTTTGCACAGTCGTGTAGAGTGGGCCAGACATGACAAATGGAGTGTGTCAATTGTGGTGAGGGGGAACTTATCTCGGACGTGGTGGCAGAGCTGAAAGAAAAGTTGTCAGCATTCATGATCATGCTGTCAGTAAGCAGTGTCACGTACGTGGAGAGGGACTGATCGATGGGTCTCACTCGGCTAAGTTGTGGCTGCCATTAGTGACAAAACACCGGGCAGCTGCCCCTGAGCTCTGCAATGCTGACACAGGTTGTCTCACGCCATCCCGCTCCGTAATATTTAATTATAATCCTTTCTGAAAACTGAATATACCTTTGGAGACTTTGTCACATTACGCTGCAGTAATCTGCTCACCCTGAGGCCGAAAGGTGCAGTAAATCCGCTCACCCTGAGGTCGAAAGGCCCAGATTGAACTGTGGTGGAAATTTTCATTGACACTGGGATTTTCCAGAGTGATGGGTGGTAGAAGTTTTCCAAGTCTTTGCAATGGGTGAGATTGAATAGTGGAAATTTTTCATTGGATTTTCTGTGAACTGCAGTGGAAATTTTCATTGACACTGGGCTTTTCCAGAGTGATGAGTGCACCATCAAATTTTTCCGAAGTCTTTGCAATGGGTGAGATTGTATAAAGGCTGAACCTTTGGAGTGAAACATTTATATCATTTTCGCCATGTCCTTTGATAACCTTGCCTTTCCCCCGATGCACACAACCAGTAACATTAACCTCACTCGTGACCCCTGTGGGTTCCTCCCATGGCTCCGTCACATTCGTTTTGAGGCTAACAGCCACCACTGTGTTCTCAGTTTCACAAATGTCACGAAAACCTTAGACTTGTGGTATTGGTGTGTTCTGTGAACCACTGTATGCTCAATGATAGAGACACTGACTTAAGATGCTGGGAGGCCGGTCTTAGAAAATGGTTCCCGTGTCACCCCTGAGAGTTTGACAGGCCATCGTCAGACACATAAATTCCTTGGACCTGGTTGTTTGTGTTCGTCTCAATCCATCAATGCTACTGCGTTTACGGGGGCCTTGATCTTTATGGTGTCCACTGGTCAGCACTCAGGACAATGGGTTGCTGCTTGCACAACCCGCATCTGCAAATACTGGAGTAAGTGTTTTTATTAATCTTTTTATTATTATTATTATTATTATTATTATTATTATTATTATTATTATTTCTTATTGATTATTTTGAATCTAAGTCTTCTTGGAGAAGATATTCAACAAGGCGGGTCTACCGCTACAGGCATACTCCCGACGGGGTAAGCATTTTCGTTTTTGAGCTACCTTCAATTTACTAACCAAATCCCAGAGTATGGTGGTCCCATTCCCGGCCCTGTAGCCTATGATGTAGACAATCCCCCAACCCTGCTGAACACTCCTGCCTCAAGCCCATTCCGGGCACTGACAGGATTTACTCGTAGGTTACTAATACACACTACTTCACCTCCCACTAATATCGATGTGTTGTAGTTCATCCTGCTGCATCAACGGCGAGTGATTTAGTTGGCTCAGGGGCGAGCGGTGATCATGTAGGCACAGGTGTCGGGTCACCAGGTATGTTGATTTTCTGATATGATGTCGGAGTTATTTGTTTATCAACGTGTCTTCTACTAGATCCAGAAACCCCAACTCCAGGATCGAGTAGGAATACCTACCCAACGACTTATCTGGGTAAGAGGAGGAGGGTTGAGGAAGAGTTCAATCTGTTCATTGTTCAAACTGCTCCTAAGCGTCAACCTGGGAAAATAAATGAATTTTCCATGCTGATGCAACTAGACGCATTCAATCAACCTGGCCTAATGGTCAGGCAGGTGAAGGCTCTATTGACAAAATGCCAGTGCGGGTTGATAATGACCCGCCGAGTCTATAAAGAACACGATTGTGTTTTAGAGTTTGATGGGGAGGTCATTGATCTTACGGGCGATGATTCCGATATTGCGTAGAAATTTCAAGCTTGATTTCTTCTTAAAAGTACTCATTTAAGTGTACATGGCACATTACATTGTAGGCAAAGTATTACAGATCGTTTTTACTTGTTGTATGGGTGATGATTCCGACATTGTGTAGAAACTTCAAACACCATATCTAAAGGACCATGTCAGCGAGAACTCGGTCTGGGGTGCAGGAAAACTTACACAATGACCTGATCGGGATTACCTTCAGCAACAATATTCTCCACATAACGACAAGTAGCAGCACTCGACCGCATGCCGTGGGTGATGGTGCCAGGGAGAGAAACGAAATCCGACAGTTCAACAATGTAATCAGGCTCATCCACGGTCTCGAAAGTGTTCGCAGAATTGGTGAACCGGCAATGGTAGAGGAAAGATGACTCAACCTCAACAATAGGCTGCCCATCACGGAAGACATGTCCCTTGACTTGGACTGCCTTCCTGGCATCCGTGTTTTTGACAGATGCGATGTGAGCGTCCGCAATACATGCGCCACCTGCCCTCCGATGGGCTCATCCTTGATGTTCGAGCGTTTGACAGCAGCAGGTCCTTGTAAAATGCAAACACGCTAAGGGTCCTGGTCGAAGACAGCATAACTCCCCAACCATATCCCCATTTCATAGATTTCTTCAAATTGGTTCTCACCAAGCCTGGCTTAGTGGCATCGCGTGATAGCTGGGGGACCTTGAATTGACCCTGGTTGTCGGGAAGAGGGGGAATGTCATAGGTCTTTTAACTTGTCCGGATCAGGTAGGTATAGTGTACGTGTCGTTGAGTACGATCCTGTGCACAGTGGTGTTCTAGATGGGTGAAAGCAGTGCGGGAAGTGAGTAGTCATAGCGGGACTCAGGGGGCCCTGGTGGAGGCAAGAGTGAGTGGCGGGTCAAACCATAATGGTTTGAGAAAGCTGAGATAGGATAATAAGGAGACTGTAAGAGACTCGACTTTGAGCAAATTATCTAGAGCACAATAGCAGGGAATTGATACAGTTTAGGATAGTTGAAGCTAGGATGAGGGGGGAAGGAAACAAGAAAGTGAATTATCTAGAGCACAATAGCAGGGGAATTGATACAGTGTCGAGGAGAGACCGTGTGAGGGGTACTGCAAGAAGGGGTAACATCGGGAGTGAACATGCCATGATGAGGGTGATCACATGGGAAGGTGTGTGGTCGTTCTTGATGATAGAAGGTGGCAGCTCAAACGCCAAGTCCGTGCACATGTGTCGTGGATTGGAAGAGCAGCGGGAGTGCAATGTGGTGGAAATGGCCAGAGTCATACCAGTATTCACACGACTCAGACGCAGCATGCTACATTGTGGTGAGGAGAGAATGAACGTGGCTTATTCGCGGTCTGCAGGATTGAGGGGCCAAAGAACAAGGATGCAGAGCTTGAGCTGGCTAGTCAAGTCATCGGTGCGCAGGAGTTGTCCGATGTACGGGCTGTACAAAGGGTCGGGGTCCACTACTACCAGTGAGACGTCTCCGTGGCATTGGGGAGCCACAGTTTGAGGGGGGGGATGAATTGGGGATTATTGACATTCGGTTTCGATTGATGGAAGGAAAGGATACAGGTGGTGAATGTAATGAAACCTGAGGTTGAGGGCTTGACGCAGCAGGCTGATGCATTCGTTAGACATAGATACAAGCGCCACAAGATTTGATACGTACCTGAGATGAAGTAGGGGGTGATGGTGTTTGATGAACGCTTTCCAAGAGCTCAAGAGAGATGGGTCTCGAGCAGGCCCGCCGCTTCAAAATGTGGCCCCCAGGTGATATCAGAAGACTTGCGTTTCGTGCCAACCCCGACCTGAGCAACAGACGGGATCAACAGAGGGATCAACAGAGTTGATATGCCGGCAGACTGCACGTTGAGGTGCTTGTTCCTAAGAATGGAGCGGGTGTTGGTTTGAAGTTCCTCTTCGACTGGCATTCGGAGAGGCTGTGAGACTGAGGTGGGGAAGAGTGGAGATGTGGCTGCGGAAGACGAGGACAGAAAGATGCCACCCTCATCGTCGTCGATAGGAACAGGATGTTGCTTATATACATGTGGGGGGTATGGGTGATGCACTGGAGGGGACTTGAAAGGGGACTGGAGGAATATATTGTCCTGATCTGAGTTGTCGACCAGAGGGAGGAAGAGAGGTCTTCGTCTAAGTGGAGACGGGGTCAATGTTGGTGAGTCGTATGAGAGAGCAGAACTTGAATCAGCAGATAAACGAGGAGGTGTAGTAGCATTAAGAATCCCCCCGACTGCAGAGGACTTGTGTTCCGTGCCAAGCCCAACTCAGGCAACAGATGGGATTAATTGAGTAGATGCACCTGCAGACTGTGCATGTTCCTAAGAATGGAGTAGCCCAGAGTGTTGGTTCTGAGTCGAAGGTCCTCTTTGACTGGTGTTCAGAGAGGCTGTAAGACTGAGATGGGGAAGAACGGAACCTACCTTACGAGAGGTTAGGTCTGGGCACCACCCACCACTGCAGTGGAATTGGATGATTGCATAACTCATTCGTCAACACGGACGCCATCGCCCAGTCCGAGACCGCGCTGGTGCACTGGTGCGCTGGCACAACGGGACGCACTTAGTCAGCTCGGGATTCTCCTGTTGAACTTGCGCTTATAGCAGCATGTACAGCATTCATTACAGCGTGCTTACTAGATTAGATAAGTAAGTAGATAAGGACTATTTGTCCCATCAACAGTCACATCAGTGACATGTCACGCCTGTAACTAGTATATAAACCCAGCGCTGTCATAGCGCTCAATAGATCGTTTCTTATACTCCAACCACTACCTGCCTACCAGCAAGTACCCTCCTCAGCACAGGTGAGTTAGAGAGTTCCTCTCGCTATATCCCTGTCTGCTTCAACATCTCCGAGGGGGAACCCCACTTACACAACTTACAGGAGTTTTCTTGGTTAAACATAAAAAATTATTTGGAACAACTGTGACTCTATGAGAACTAGTACTAAGCCCAGGCCAGCGGGCAGTTTGAATCTACAATCTACGTTGTCGTTCCGCAAGCCCCCTTGGTAAGAGAAGCCCAACTCGACCTGTCCCAGTTCCTACAGCAGAAACGCTGCTATGCAAAGCCTTTGAGTATAATGTTTGTATATGATTTACAGACTGAACTGCTCAAGTCAAAATTGTCAAACCGTTAATACCTGGTCAAATTGCATGGCCTTCAATCCTTGCATGCGACTGTGCGCAGTCAAGGGAGGTCTTGACTTTCTCTAATCGTGCATTCAAAATCTTCAACTTTGCATCCTGTGCAGTGGGTTTTCGCCGACGAGTAGTATCTGTTAAATAGTAGAGACATTGGTTTTGAGGCATTATTTCAGTGAATAAAAAGCCCACCTTTCCGTCTGATACCTCGAGTGATATTCTCAATCCTATGTCCGCTCTTGAAGGATGGGTGGATTCCAGTAGTCTCGAAAATCTGGTTCGGTCGTCAGTCGTCAGTCGTCAGTCGTCAGTCGTCAGTCGTCAGTCGTCAGTCGTCAGTCGTCAGTCGTCAGTCGTCAGTCGTGGTTGTCTTCAAACTGGCCAGACCATACCTTAAGGGACTGCGATTTCATCAAATCAAACTGCAGGCCTTTTTTGACCCCGCAAACAAGGCTACAGTGAACACCCTCTGAGTTCACATCAGAGTGTAGGGCCTCAATGATATTACTGTTCACGTCACCGTTTTGCCAAACGACCCTTGGAATGAAGCTTTTTTCCCAGCATATGCCAGTGAGAGTGAATCAACTCCATACTTTATCTTGAACCCAGTCTTCAGTACACGTTAGACCAATTCTGACCATTCTACCATTAAACACTCACCCACTCCTGGTTTTCCTCCATCCCGTTCTATCTTCTCCATAGTTCCTGTGAAGTCCGGGTGCTCCATGCATACCAGACTCTGCATCATGTTTTTGACAGACTCTTTGACATGAGCCGTTTTGATGTTCCGGTAAATGTGAACGCTACACAGTCGGAAGACTCGTCGGAGATGATCGTATTCATCCAGTGTTGAAAGCAGACAGTCTGGCTGATGGAGGTCGAAATGATCAGGGATCTGCTGTGCTAGCCACTGCAAATGTAGACCAAGCCCTAAATATTGTAGACAATTTAATGCATGAATTACGCAGCCTAAGTGACTGAATACTATACCCTTGGCCTGTCCTCCATGTTGATCCCCCATCCACTGAAGAATGCCCATAAGGTCATTCAGATTTGTCGCATGAAGATGTTGCCACGTCAGCTTGCTCCCTGTGTCGAACTCCACGATTTGCTCTAGTGCACGGAATATGAATTGATGGGCTGCCGCTGATTGACGTGTGACAAATATTCTGCAATAAGTCAGAGCTGTTGGTTCAAATGAGCAGAAGCTTTGTAGGCAAGGTACATGTGACATACTAAGGTTACTTTTTGGATCATTACCACCCAGTTCGAACTCTTGAAAACCTGCGACCCGTTTGAATGCAATATCACTCTGTAGGTATCGTGCAGCTTGGAGGCGGTGGCTATTCTGAGGCAGCATACAAATCACGACACGTAGTGGAGTACTAGTATCATCATGATCGCCCTCATTGTCAAGCTCACAATTCCCCGATAACTCTGCTTGAGGAACTTCGACAGCAAGCCGAATGTAATGGTGATGATTAGGGAGTGTCCTGTCCTGAATCTCTTTGACGTTGAGTAGTCCTGCGCCCACCAGTGGAATTGCGCCTCATTAGTGTGCAGATATTTCCAAAAAAACGAAAGCAGCGCACCTTGCCAGCCAGTACCAAAAGGGAATGCATTTCTTTTGGCGTGCCGCAGATATGATTGGAGGTGATCACGATTCGCCAGTGAGATGTGCAAGTCACTCAGAGCTGGATTCACCGTGCTGGGAAATCGTGTTTGCAAGTAGCTTTTGATGCTCGGGTGTCGAAGAAACCGTCGGGGAGTCATATCGGGAAGATCGTAGTCCATCTC
>MU121217.1:0-24264 GCA_014904835.1 Paxillus ammoniavirescens
TAGGTCCCCATCCATCCTACCATCAATCTTGGTGGCATATCCAACACCCTCCCAAGCCATACAACCCCACATTATCACAGAATCCCCTCCAAACTTGAGAGTCCCCTCTACCAGCCTGTCACTGAGCCCCTCCCCTGCCTTTTTCCACACCCACTTACGTCCATCTGACCCTAGGCAATTGATTTTAGTCTCATTTGACCATACCACCTTCTAGTCCAATCCTTGTGAGCATAGGCGAAGTCTAGCCATGCTTTGCAATGCCTTGCAGAGAGTATAGGGCGTTTTCACTTGACCACAGCCTTCATACTGGTCTTTTTCAAGTGCTGGCAGACAGTATTTGGGTGGATGGGCTGATTGATGATATTGGTGAGGGCTTTGGTCACCTGGACAGCATTCTTGGCCCTGTGAGTAGAGATAAGGTGGATGGCATGACGGACATTGGTGGGGGAAAGTGTCAGATATTGTCAAGCCACCCCTGAAGAGATGGTAAGTTACTTACCATTCCTTATTGCACCATACAATACAATTTTCCTTTCGTTTCTATCATGTTCCATGGGTATTTGATGTCAGTTACGATAGCTTTATAAATTGTTCATATTTCACCCATAGACCTCAGCTTGTTCTATCCCTGAACTATGCTGAGGTGAGATATACATTTTGGTACTACCTTATTTCTTACTGATGTATTCCGATAGACTTTGTCTATCTTTATTAGGTACTTACCAATCAAGCTTGTTCTATCCCTAAACTATGCTGAGACTTCATCTATCTTTATTAGCTGCGCAAAACCTCATCTTAATAGGTTATGAGCCCCGGTAGCATGGAATCTACTAAAGAAGACCTCTACTCAGTGCCTAAGCTCGAGGCTGATGGTTGGAACTGGGTCATTTTCAAGAACCGCCTTGAATGGGAACTTGCCACTCATGGTATCACCAATCACCTCTCCGGAAAAGCTCTGAAGCCTATACCACCTGGTAACTCTGCCACGCAGGACCAGCTAGACAACTACACTGCCTCCGTAGCCGAGTGGCAGAAGCCTGAGTTCACCTGTTGTCAGCAACTTGCACGAGCGCTATCTGACTCTACCCTCTGGAAGATCCTCCACAGTGAAACTGTTGCCAACATGTGGACAACCATCACGAAAGAGTACAAGTCGAAAACGGCTCTTGTCCAAGCAGATCTCCATGCGAAGTTTCAGAACCTTTCATGCCCCGAGAAGGGAGACCTACGAGCTCACCTTGATAAGCTCCGAGCAAGTCGCAAAGAGCTGGCTTCTGTTGGTGTCACTCTCACTGATTCCGAATACTCTTCCAACATCATCTGATCCCTTCCGAAAGCCTATCAGAGCTATATATCACATTTATCAGCTTCAGCTCACCTACTAGAGAAGACAATCCCACCCAATGACCTTATGACCTATGTCACTCAGGAGTACGACCAACTTTCACCAAGTGTCAAGCCCGAGTCTAAGGACAAGGGTGTTGCGCTGGTGAGTACAAATAAGTCAGGTGGCAGTACACACCATAGAACACAAAAGCGGCCAAAGGGGGTTTGCTGGAACTGTGGTGGAAAAGACCACATGTTGAACGAGTGCCCTAGCCCTGCCCAGGACAGCTCTGGCAAGCAGAGCACTGGCAGGAAGGCTTCATCCAGTGACTCCAAAGGGAAAACCCCTGAAAAGGGCAGCTCCGCCAATGCCGCATCCGCACATGATGAAGATGGTGCCTGGGCTGCATGCATCATTGATGATGTCTATGAGAGTTCAGATGATGACTTACCTGCACTCCTTGACTGCGAGAGCTCCTCTGACTTTGGTGATTGGCTGTCAGAAGTTGGCGAGGATGATCTTATAGGCTCTGATAAACCAGCTCTTTTGTTAATATCAGTGTGTCAACTGACATCGAAGCTGGTACATCTGATGATGAAGGTTCCATTTTGTCCATTGACAACATCGCCAAGGCCAACACTGTAGCACTGGCTGTGATCAAACCTGTTGACTCTAAGCCTATCATTGAGCTCTATGATTCTGGTACTACACACCACTTATCCCCCTACCATGAATGTTTCACATCATTCTGTGACATCACTCCAAAGGGTTTTGACACCGCAAATCAGCAGTCCTTCAGTGCTACTGGAGCTGGCAACATGTTGATATCTGTGCCGAATGGAGTTGACACCTCTACTATACGCCTCACCGAAGTCCTATACTCACCAGAGATTGGATATACTCTCGTTTCGATTGGCCGCATAGATGATGCTGGCTGTACTGCGATGTTCGGTGGAGGTTACTGTACTATCAAGAACAGTGATGGTACTATGATCGGGCAGATCCCAAAGTCAGCAAAGGGTCTCTACCAGGTTGAGCATGGCACCGCCCACAGGACTGCCAATGCTGCTGAGCAGCAACTCACCATTATGGAGTTGCATCGTTGTATGGGCCATATCAGTGTTGATGTGGTGAAGCACCTTGTTGTGAATGTCTTCGTTACCGGCCTACAGCTTGTACCATCTGAAGACGGCGACAAGACTTTCTGCCAATCATGTGTCACTGCAAAATTGAAACATCGTCCAGTTCCGAAGGAGTGTGAGGGGGAGCATGTCTCAGAATATGCTGGTGAGGTCCATTCTGACCTTTGGGGACCAGCTCCAATCCAGTCACTGGGAGGACATCATTATTATGTCTTGTTCACAGACAATAAGACTCGCGAAACGAGACTGTACCTTCTATGTGAGAAATCAGAGACTTTCAAACATTACCTCAAGTACAAGGCTTGGGTATCGAAGCACTGCAATGCGAAGGTCAAGTGCCTGCATACCGATCGAGGGGGAGAATTCATGAGTGACAAGTTCACTGCCCACCTTGAATTGCAAGGCACAACGAGACGACTCACCGTACATGACATGCCACAGAAAAATGGTGTTGCTGAACGCCTGAATGGCATCCTCATTGTGAAAGTCTGCACGATGTTACACGACGCGAAGCTTCCCCAATACTTGTGGGGGGAGGCCATGACCCATGCCATATGGTTGAAGAACCGCACCTCGACCAAGGCACTGGACGGAAAGACACCTTATCAGGCGGTCTCAGGAAGGCTGCAAAATCTGGCTGGCCTCCGCCCTTGGGGATGCCAGGTCTGGGTGCGAAACGAGAAAGCTAAAAGCTCGCTAGTCAGGTGACTGAAGGTCGCTGGATGGGATATGACTCACAGTAAGGGCCATCGTGTCTATTGGCCCATGAAACGCTCCATGACGGTTGAATGCACTGTCTGCTTCGATAGCGGTGACGTCGAGGTCCCTTCATCCGGCGCTGATGAGCTTGAGGGGGAGAGTGAAGGGGAAGACAAGCCCGACACCGCCATGGGCAAAGATGAGCCCAATACGCTTGAAGTTGTTGATGCACCACCTAATGACTCTCAGATCACCCCAACCACCTCTGAAAATGTTGAAATCTCACCTCCAGTCCACCATTACTCCTCGTTGTTCCTCTCATATCCCTCAACCCAGCCGCTATGTACAAGATGTACTTGCAGGTGCCAGTTCCACTACTGGTCGTCGTGGCCCATTGGCCCTCCCTGTTGGTGTTCAGACCCCATCTGTACACGAAACACCTACCGTCAAGCCCGGAAACAATGGAATCGAGCCAAACAAAGCCAGATTGGCCACTGCTGTTGCAGAGGCAGAGGGTCTTGAGCTGAGATTGGTTGAGGAGGTGAAACAACACCCAGATTGGCCAAAATGGGACAAGGCCATCCATGAGGAGCTGGGTCGCCTCAAAGCCGCTGGAATGTCGGAGGTCATCGACAAACTGCACAGCGTCAACGTCGTGGGTAGCAAATGGATGTTCAAGGCGAAAAAAGATGCCACCAGCCAAATAGAATGCTACAAGGCCCGCTTGGTGGCACAAGGCTACACACAAGTCCCCGATGTTGATTATTTCAATATGTTCGCTCCAGTCGCCAAACTCGCCTCGATCCGTACTGTCCTCACCACTGCTGCTCGTAACAACCGGGAGATCCAGCAATTGGATGTCAAGAGCACTTACCTCATTGGTGAACTTGACCCCTCCAAAATGATTTTTATGCGCCAACCCCCTGGCTACGCAATCCTGGGTCAAGAGCAAAGAGTTCTCCACCTCATCAAAGTGATTTATGGGCTAAAACAAAGCAGCCGTCGCTGGTATGAGAAGCTCACTGATATTCTTACTTCCCAAGGTCTCAAACGTTGCGAGTTGGATCATGCCGTTTTCGTCTGTCATGAACAGCAGAACATCGTTATCATTACAGTGCATGTCAATGACATGATGGGTGTTGCCAGCACTGTCAACCTGCTTGACAAGACGAAGGGCAGGCCAAAGTCCTCGCTCGAGATTTCCAATCTTGGCGACATCCACTGGCTTTTAGGATTCAAGATCAAGCGTGACCGTCACTCCCGCACCCTATCTGTTTTGCAGAAGTCCTACATCGAGTCCATGATCAAACACTATGGTATGGAAGACGCTAAACCCCTCTCCATCCCGATGGACCCTGCTACCAACCTCTCAAAGTCACAAGCCCCTACGACACCGCAAGAGTTCGCAGACATGTGAAACGTCCCATACCGTGAAGCAGTTGGTTCGCTTACATACACTCCCATAGGAAGTCATCCCAACATTGCTTTCACCACATCCGCCCTCTCTCGTTTCAACGAGAACCCTGGCCGAGTCCATTGGGAAGCTGTGAAGAGAGTCCTGAGGTATTTGAAGGGCATGCCCGATTGGGAGATCACTTATGGGACGGAAGAAACCAAGCTAGTAGGCTACACTAACGCAGATGGTAACTCGACAGAAGACCACCACATGATATCCGGCTACGTTTTTTTGCTCAATGGAGGCCCTGTCTCTTGGTCTATGAAGACTCAAGAAATTATTGCCCTCTCGATGACAGAAGCCGAGTATGTTGCTGTGACACATGCCACAAAGGAGGCACTGTGGCTGCGCTCCTTCATTGGCGAAGTTTTCAGCCCAATCGATGATGCAACAACTCTCTACTGTGATAACCAGTCTGCGATCGCACTCTTGAAGGATGGCCAATTCCACACCCATACCAAACACATTGACATCCGCTATCATTTTATTTGTTACATTATCAAGAACAGCACTCTTCATCTCGTCTACTGTCCCACTGATAACATGGTTGCAGACCCACTTACCAAGGTCTTACCCAACGTGAAGGCAAAACATTTTGCTATGGCCTTAGGACTACGCCCAGCTTGAAGGGGGAGTGTCAGATATTGTCAAGCCACCCCTGAAGAGATGATAAGTTACTTACCATTCCTTATTGCACCATACAATACAATTTTCCTTTCGTTTCTATCATGTTCCATGGGTATTTGATGTCGGTTACGATAGCTTTATATATTGTTCGTATTCCACCCATAGACCTCAGCTTGTTCTATCCCTGAACTATGCTGAGGTGAGATATACATTTTGGTACTACCTTATTTCTTACTGATGTATTCCGATAGACTTTGTCTATCTTTATTAGGTACTTACCAATCAAGCTTGTTCTATCCCCGAACTACGCTGAGACTTCATCTATCTTTATTAGCTGCACAAAACCTCATTCTAATAGAAAGCTTGGATGGACAACCTCCAGTTGATTTCTGCAGGTCAGAACGCTCCTTGGCATGAAGTCTAGAGATGGTAGAAACATTAAAACCAGTGGAAGATGCAATAGCATGAGCAGTATGACCAGAATCAAGCATGGTGAGGATGGTGTTATTCTGGGTGGATAAGAGAGACCGCTGTAGGGAACCAGGATTCCCTACGCACACAGCACTACACCACAGGCTCCCTCATCACACCCACGAGATCACCATTGACCCACATCCACACCCCAGCTCGCCCGGAGCTCTCCCTCTTGTGTCACAGGTTCCTGCACCCGCCCATTCCTCGTCCACATTGCCCATATGCCCGGCCGGCCGGTAAGTAGCGTACCCTTTCTCTCTCTCTTTCCTTCTCTCTCTCTCTCTCTCTCTCTCTCATCTCTATCATACATAGTATCTCGCTCAACACGCCCCTGATGTCTGATCATGCACCCCTCAACAGGCTTAGTTAGGATTATGTAAGTGACCACTTGTTTGACAGTCTTGGGCATACCCAGACTATAAAGCTCTGTACATAGGCATGAAGTGCATCTATCTTATCCATCTTGCATTTCGAGCCCACTTTTTGATTCTGTTATCAACCTGAAATCATTATCCCTTCACCATCTGCTGTGTGAGACCTCCCCCAAGACTTCCCTGAGTACATCTTGTGCACCCGTACTCGCCCAGGCACCGCCCAAGCGAGTGTAGACCCGCACTCCTTTCAGGTTCCTTGTCTCTCTGCCCGGATTCACCCCAGGCGTGTCACCAGCATTGTGGACCCGTTTTTCCACTTCCTCTCTCTATTGCAGTCACTTCCTCTCTTCATTATTCACCTTCACTCGATTAACCATTGAGTCCTCTTTTATTGTATCACTCGTGAGGAAGGGGAGACCTATCCTTCTGCTCTAGTGCCCACAGCTTCACTCAAGGGTCGAACAATTCACCCTCTATCATTTAGCTCACGGCCTAGTTATTCCTACCCAGACTAGTTCAGCTTCCCTTACCCTGGAGCCCACCATGAGGAGTTCTGCTGAGCACTCTAGGAGGAACCTTCGCCCAACTCTCGAGTCCCTCAATACCAAACTTCTCACTGCATCCTTTCGCAACCTTCAAGTCTCCCGAGACTACCCGTCCTATCATCCAAATTCGCCCATCACCTGACTTTCTCCTGACAGCTGTCTTCCCTTTGATGTCCATGTCTTGCCTACCTCCCATTTTTCGCCTGTGTGTACTCGCTTAGGCAATCCTTCGTCCAAGCACAGCATTAGTAACATGCCAGGAACACCCGAGCAGACTGCCCCCAACCATTACCTGGACTTTTCCCCTTTTGTCCTGGGCGCATTTCAACATTCGACACCGTAGTCTCCCTAACAACCCATTACTATCACCCGGATCGCCCCTCTCTCCCCTAACCCCGTCCTCATCAGGAAGCTTATTGCCCACTCCCCGGCCTCCACCCAAACTACCCCCCCTTCTCGGGTCCAGCCCCGTTAATGCACAAATTCTAGTACCACCTCCACCTCCAGTACAGCCCCCCATGGCAACCCCTTTACCATGCCCTTATGAGACACAAAGGACACCCCTAAGTTCCTTGGCAAGATCACAGCTAAACTCCCACACTTCCTAGAAGATGTTGGCATTCTTGCTGACCAAGCACAGTTAGATGACGCAGGAAAAATTCGCATGGCCATCCATTATGCAGCCCTCGACGAGGCCGAGTTGTGGGAGACTCTAGAGTCTGCTACTGCGGTCCCAGCTGACTGGGCGAATTTCGTAATGGCAGTCAAGCAACTGTACCCTGGATGCGAAGGCGCAGACAGGTACTATCGTTCTCATCTGCACAACCTTGTGTAAGAATACCGCGCAAAGCCCATGAAGAACAGAGAAGAAATGGGCGAATATTATTGGAAGTTCCAGAAGGTCACAACTCACCCCATGAGCATGAACAAGCTCTCCACCAACGAACGTGACCTGCTCTTCTTGGACGGATTGCCTCACACACTCGCAGTGCCCGTCCAAGCCCGCCTACAGTACAAGGTACCCAACGTGCACTCCAGTGACCCCTATCCCATAGCCAGCACCATGGAGGCTGCAAACTTCTGCCTCATGGGTACCTCCCTTCGACCAGTGTACTCCCCATATACATACAATCAAGCACAGCAAATGTTCTAGCAACAGCCAGCACAGACGCAGCAGAGGACCTCACCCCCTCACCCTCAGACCCCTGGACAGGCTCCAACCTCGTCCAACTCTACCCCAGCTGCCGGGACAGTAGTGAAGCAGGAGTATCCGGCCCCTGGCACCCAGGCTACCAGAACCCCTTCATGCGTGTTTTGTCAGGACCCCACTCACTACATCCTCACCTGTCAGATAGCCATGGCATACATCAACGAAGAAAAGATCACTCGTAGGAACAGCCGCTTATGCATGCCAGACGGCAGCCCTATCCCACACATTCAAGGCATATATGGTATGTGAGATGTGGTAGACCATATCATCACCCAGCAAGCAACCCCAACCACATCCTCCTTGTCCGGATTCATTCAAGACCCCCCCCCCCTCACATCATGGCTGCCCTGTACACCACTGCTTATGGCGACCACGATGGCCTGGAAATGGAATTGGAAGTTGAGCCCTCGGCCTTCTTACATACCTCCTCGCCCCCTGCCTCAATCGGCTCGAGTGAGATAGCTGACTCAGAGTTTCAAGCCTTTCTGGTCAACGCATGGGCAAACTTCCAGGCTGGGAAAGGCAAGGCAGATCCATCCAAGGGGAAGAAGGTTCGCTTCGATGGAGTTGAGGTCCCACGGCGCAAAGCCCCAAGAGTGACCATAGAAGAAGAGATTGAATCCCCAGCTGTACGCAAAGCTCACACACCGGCAACCAGGAGGCCTTCACCCCTCTCAGGCCATTACCCCTGAGGACCCTCCCCATGCAGAGTTGTCTGCTTCATCATCCCGTGTGGTCATCCTTTCACCCCCAACTTAGAGAGCACCAGGTGAAGGCCAGCCCATCACTAAGCCCATGCCAATGATCACCCAGACTTCACCCACATCCACAACCAGACAGCGCGAACCTAACACTCCTGATGACTCCCACTCTGTGCCAACTACCCCTGCAACAGCTCCACAGGCTACAGCCCCCTCGTCCACCAATAATGGCCAGTTCCATTACTCCTTCCCATTAGCAGATTCAGAGGCTCCAAAACACGCCCTGGATCAAGTCCTAGGGGTTACAGTCCCTGTCCCCCTGAAGGAGTTATTAGCCCTCTCGCCTGACCTCAGAAAGGACATGAAGGAAGCTGTGATGGGCAAGCGAGTATGGGGGAACCTGTTGACGCAGGCCGGGCCAGAAGCCCCCACAGCACTGGTAGACCCCTCAGCAAATTGCTTCGAGCTCGAAGGACGAGACCCTGAAAGCATCACACGAGAATACGGGCCGAGGCTGACCTATAGTGATGATGGTTGCATAGTAGCCAACCACAGCATCCCCCTTCAATACATTAAAGCCACCATAGTGGGGACTGGGTGAGTCATACAATGCATCCTGGATACCGGATCCGAAGTCATTGCCATGCCCAAGGCCCTCTGGGAGACTCTGGGACTGGTAGCTCACCCTGAATATTTGATGCACATGCAGTCTGTCAATGAGTCCACCGACTCTACCATTGGCGTTATTGAGAACCTAGGCTTGGACCTAGGTGTAGGAGAGCTATACCTCCAAGTACAAGTCATCCCCAAAGCCGCCTTCCACATTTTGCTTGGTCGCCCATTCCACTGCCTTATGAGTGCAACCACTGAGGATTTCCCAGATGGAAAGCAACTGTTGACCCTTCATGACCCCAACACTGGCAAATGTTACAAGATCCCCACCTGCATCTGGATGGATAACTGCCAGAGGTGCAAGAAGCTCGGGCGGTGCGAGAAGCACAAAAGCTCGAGCAAGCCCGAGGAGGATTTTTAAGTATCAATGATTGGCTCCTCAAGCAAGGAGACACCAGAATAACACCTAGCAATGCAGCCTTCGCTATACAGTACCCATTTTTGCCCCCAAGTACCAACTCAATCCTATATTGAACCTTTTCTCTGATCAGTATGTGTCTCGCCCAGTCTACCAACCCCTTGATGAATCCCACGTGAACTCCTGTCACACCCCATCCTCATGTCCCCTGTCCAGTCACCAATTCGTTTATTTTTCAGTTCTCAAGCACTGCGCCCGACGACCCTTCTACCCATGTTTCACCTCCCACCTGGAGCCCTGTTTTCACTAGCATTTCAGCTCGGCCACGAGCCCCATCCTATGATTTCCTTCCTTTGACCGTGACAGTCCTTTCCCCTATCATCAGAAAGGCCATCACATCAATCTATAATTTTGGGCCCGCTGCCCACCTTTTGGCCTACAAACCAGTAGGCAAGAAAATACATTCCACCCCAGCCCCAATAGAAGAGCAGTTTCGTATTGTCAGACATTTGCCCTACAACCCCCTAGCTGGCCTGAAGCCACTCCCTACACATGCACCTGTGTTTATCCTGGGCGAATGCTTCACCCAAGAGCGGGCAGATGTGTTGGACCTCGACCCAGCTAAATGGCTATGGCCCGAGGAGGTCAAATTAGCTCGATGGATTGTCCACGAGCACGAGATGGCCTTTGCATGGGTCCCCACCGAACGAGGATGTCTGGATGAATGCTATTTCCCACCCGTGAAGATTGCTACTGTACCCCATACCCCCTGGGCACAGAGGAACATCCCTATTCCCCCTCGCATACACAACCAGGCCATCCAGATTATCAAGGACCGCATCACTTCAGGCATATATGAGCCCTCAACAGCATCCTACCATTCCCACTGGTTCTGTGTCATCAAGCAGGATGGGAAGTCCTTACGCCTTGTACATGACCTCCAGCCCCTGAATGCAGTCACCATCCATGACTCATCCCAACCCCCTTTTGTCGAACACCTCACAGAATCCTTTGCTGGATACACGGTTTATGGCATGATGGACCTGTTCGCTGGATATGACCAGCGCCCGTTGCACGTTGACTCGCGTGACCTCACGACCTTCAGTAGCCCGATGGGTCCCCAGCGCCTTAACACCCTGCCCATGGGACACACCAATGCTGTCCAGATCTTCCAGGCCGACATGGAATTCATTCTTCAGGACGAGATCCCCCGTTACACCAAGCCCTTCCTGGATGACTTACCCGTCAAGTCTGAAGAAAGCAGGTACCAGCACAAGGATGGCTCATACAAAACCACCCCTGACAACCCTGAGATCCATCTATTCATCTATAATCATCTTGACACCATGAACTGGATACTACAGTGTCTGCAGAACGTCGGTGCCACGGTCTCAGCCAAGAAGTTCGTGCTTGCTGCCCCTGATGCCACCATTGTAGGTCACAAGTGCACTCTAGAGGGTCACATCCTGCATGAAGACAAAGTGCAGAAGATTTGAGACTGGCCAAAGTGTTGTACTCTCACTCAGGTCTGTGGATTTCTTGGAGTCTGTGGAGTACTATGCATCTTCATACGAGGGTTCACGTCCATCGCACGACCTCTGGTCGACCTTACCTGGAAAGGTGTACCCTTCAAGTGGGGTGAGGCCCAATAAGAAGCTATGCAGCATCTCAAGGACAAGATCATTCAGTCCCCAGCCTTACATCACATTGCCTATGAGTGTGGATGTGAAGTCATCCTAGCTGTCGACACCTTGAACATCGCAGTCGGTTTTATCCTATACCAGCTGGGTGAAGATGGAAAACATTACCCCAACTGTTTCAGATCCACCCCCCTCACTGAGGTCAAGCAGTGTTACTCCCAAGCTAAACTCGAGTTATATGGCCTATACCATGCACTTCGCGCGACCCGTCTGCACACATTTGGCCTGCCGGATTTCACAGTGGAAGTTGATGCCAAGTATATTCAGGGGATGATAAACAACCTGGATCAACAACCCAATGCGACCATCAACCGCTGGATAGCAGGCATCCTGCTCTTCACCTTTACTCTACATCATGTTCCTGCTGACAGACATGCTGGCCTGGACGGCCTGTCTCATCGCCCTGCAGCCCCGGGCGACCCTTTGTTGGACGATAATCACGAGGAGTGGTTGGACAACGCATATTCCTTTGGTATCGCCCTGCTCAATGATCAAGACCCACCCCTGTCACACCCTAGCATTCCCTCACAACCCCCCTGACTGCCTGTTTCCTGGCCCCTGCTGATGCCAACCTGGATGAGATGGAGATCCCCCGCTCACGCAAAGCCCTCGCACGAGAAATCAAGGTCAAGGCCATACACCTCTTTCTCGAGACCCACACACACCCACCTGGCCCGTCAGATGCTGACTACACATCCTTTGTCAGCTCTGCCTCACGTTTCTTCCTGCTCACAGGTCGTTTGTTTCAAAAGGACCCACATGGCCATCATCAGCTTTATCCCCCCACATATATCTCTTAACACTACTCTTTAATCAAACAAGCCCATGATGACCTCGGCCACAAAGGGGTATTCACCATGCAGACCCGTCTGCTCATGTGTTTCTGGTGGCCTATGCTGGTGGACGACGTCAAATGGTACAATCGCACATGTCACGAGTGCCAGATTTGCCTAACTACCAAACTGCACATTCCCCCTACCGTCCCTGTCATGGGCGGTCTCTTCCATAAAGCCCATATTGATACCATGCTCATGCCCCCGGCTGGTGGCTACAAATTCATCGTGCAGGCTCACTGCTCTCTCACCACTTACCCAGAATGGCATATGCTGTGTTCTGAAAATGCCAACACCCTTGCCAGCTTCATCTTTGAGGACATCTGTGTTGCTCGGGTGCACTGGCCGAGATTGTCACAGATAACGGACCCGCATTTGTCAAGGCCTTGGATACCCTCAGCTTGAGATATCACATCAACCATATATGGATCTCCCCCTATAATTCCCAAGAAAATGGCATTGTCGAGTGTCGTCACTATGATGTGCACGAAGCACTCATTAAAAGTTGTGATGGGGATGAGCTGCGCTGGTACAAGCACGTGCACTCTATCTTCTGGGCAGAGAGAGTAACCTTACACAAAGCAACCAGATTCTCCCCCTATTTCATGGCACATGGCGTCAAGCCCCTGTTTCCCTTCAACCTCACCCAGGCCACATTCCTCATACCTCTACCCGAGACAGACATAATCAACACGACTGCCCTCATCACCTTCCACACACATCAGTTACAGAAGAGGCAAGAAGACATTTAGTCCATCCGTGATAAAGTCTTGAAGGCCGGATTCCAGTCCATCAAACAATTCGAGCAAATGTTCAAGAACCGCATCAAGAACTATGACTTCACACCCGGAAGCCTAGTGCTCATGCAAAACACCCGGGTTGAGAAAGAGCTCGATAAGAAGATGAAACCCCGTTATCTGGGCCCCATGCTAGTTGTCTGACAAACCAAGGGTGGATCCTACATGCTGGCCAAACTGGAAGGTTCCCTTTCTAAACTATGCTACGTGGCCTTTTGTCTACTTCCTTATCATGTGCAGTCATGCCTTAGCGTCCCAGTCACGTCCATTGTAGGCTTCAATGACAAGACCCTAGAAAATATGGAGGGTATAGAAGAAGAACCGAATGATGAAGAATCAGGCGATGAAGACGATGAATGATTCAAGATTCAGCATGATACACGAACAACATAGAAAAGAAATCTACAAAATAAGCAAACACAAAAGAAACATAATGCCCCTGTACCTGTAATCCAATGTGCCCGAACCCTAGAGACCACAATATCTGACCCAACCTTCATTTTCAAATGCACGAAGAGGCACCGTGCACATTGACGCAAACCCCAGAGTTGTAATCGCATTTCATTTCATTTTCTCTGTGACTTACATTTGCCCAATCTTACTTTTGCTTATTTTTCTTGATTCTTACTTAGATCCGGCTCTGGGCGGATTATGGGCATGACACAGGCGGAGAGTGCTTTTCCACAGCAATGAGAAGACTACTAAGAAATACACGAAATTGAGGAACACTATGAGGGCCTACTCACTGTCCTCAGCAGGGGCCTCCCAGGCCTCATGCATGAAAATGGCCATTTGTCAGAAACCAATGCAATCCCGAAGGGTCCAGAGCGGGTTTTAAGAGTAGATAAAAAAGCCGAAGGCTTTTGTTACGAAGAGTTAACTTTTGGAAAGGGATAATTTTGAAAGCCCCTTGTTGTTGGGACATTCAGACTTTTCGCTAGTTAGCTCATCAGTTCCTTTCCAGCCTGTATATATAGGCAGTTTTGAATGTTTCATTCGGAGATTGAATCCGATAAGAAGTTCCTTATCATCCAATAGGATGTAAAGGGGAATTAGACGATCCACATGATCCTATCATTATCAAGGTTTGTACTCCATCACGGATGAATTAGCCATAGGTTCGTGGCTTCCGTAATGGAAATGACAGAAGGTCTATATTACGTCCAGTTGCTTCCAAAAAATGGAAGAGAAGCGGTGACTTCCAAGGGTCATTTTTAATCTCTGTGTTGATTGACAACAACCCCAAATTCATCAAGAGAATTGGGGTCAACAGTTTCATCATTTGGATCAGAACTGTATGGCACTCCGTGTGATTTTAGGAATGACCGTACATCGTCGTGTTGGACGTAGCCAACCGTTTTAGGGTTGTCAAAGTTGTGTAGTGAATACGACAGTAGTTTCTGTGCGTCTATCATTTGTTGTGCGGATTCTCTCTGTTCTTGTAGATGGATTTCGATCTCTCGATCTACCTCCTCCTCGTACAGTATGACGGGGACATCGGACAGAGACAGCTTGTTCCATTTTCTAGTGAGGTCTCCAAGGTTAGCATTACGCTTCCTGGATACCAGCCATTGGGAATTGCCGAAAATTGCAGTGCTAAAATCAAATAGCCAGTATCTCATTTGAGATCCGTCTTCCCACACTACATCTTTCGCCAGTGATGGTGATTGATGGAGCCCTTCCTTTCGGGTAAATTCCTCCAGGAACGGCAGGGGATACAGTGCCAGATCTAACCGGTGGTACCAGTCGTCTGTGAGGGGAGTCGCTTCTGAGCCGAGGCCCTCCCTATCCATCCACTCTGCGCACACGAGTTTCAGGGGTTGCAATATGGCTTCAGAAAGCTTGTGTATGTCGAAATTATCCCACGCGGTATTGAAATAGGTTTTCAAGGCCAGAACTGGAGCGGTTTCCACCATTATTTCAGCATCACGCTTGTTCCATCTGTTCAAAGTGTGGTCCTTGGTCCATTTTCGTATAACCAATGGCGGATACCCACGAGCACAATATAGATATGAGATCCATCCGGCTGCATCTAAGTAATATCCAATTTTACTAGACAGGGTTGCCATTCTAGAAAGTTCTCCGATGAAAGTACCACACTTTACATCGATAGGGTGAGAAGATTCCCATGGGATTCGTTCATGGTGATTAAGGGCTTTCCTATAAGGTCGCCATTGGACCTGTTGATATTTGTCAAGAAATATGAACATATCAAGGAACGGAGTAGAAGTTCCCGGAATAGCCCATTCGACTTCGCATCCTCAGAGTTGGAATCTAAGATTCACTATGTCCTTGGCAGCTTCAGGTGTGGGAGCTTTCACGATTGTGAATAGGTCGTCGATGTACCTTCGGTAGAATAGAACCCTAGGGTCATTCATAACCATGTTGTCAGTCTCTGCCGCGTAGATATTGGCAATATCGGGACAGCAGGCTACACCCATGGCGATACCTTTGGTTTGGAGATATGGTACATCGTCGTACTCAAAATGTAGTTTGGATAGTGCTAATTGGAGACAGCCATGCCAGGCCATTTGTCAGAAACTGATGCAATCCCGAAGGGTCCGGAGCGAACCCAAAGGATTGGGTAATTGGGTATTGGGAATGGGAGGTCCGGAATGTGTCTGAGGGGGTAGGGACTTTGGCTTCAACTTATATGTTGCGCCCCTGTACGAGTCCTGTCCCTTGATTTGCGGAAGGGGGTCAGATTTATAAGTCCTGAGATCAACTCAAGAACTTAAGAGGGAGATTCAGAGGAGTAAAGGGTAACGGGATTGGGATCTTATTGATATTTGAACTAAGGAAAAGTAGCAAAGTTACATGGGGTTTATATACTGAAAGTCCGGATAGATATAAATGGACTAGCGTCGGGCTTTTCGGGAATCCCGACACGAAACAAAAGAAAGATGTCAGGATTACCATACAAGACGTGCAAATGACGAATGAGCACGTTAGATTAACAATGATGGGCAAATGATGACGAAAAGGAAAGTATGACAGGAAATGGATATAAGGTGGACCTGATTACTAATGATAGTCCGAAGACTCGGGAACGGGAACGGGAATCGGGAAACAAGAAATAGACAAGAAAATGTTTAAGTACAACCCGAAGTTGTTGGGTATGTCGGGATAGGTCAGGATAGGTTGGAAATGGGTCGAATGGATATGGAAAGTCACGGGACGTGACACCATTTGTGTGGTCATGAACTCCAGCTGGTCGAAGTATTTCTTCTGCGACCTTGCATGTTGCGAACTTCAATGTTCAGGTCCATGACCCAAGCTTTAATAGATGGTGCTTGGGCCTTGAGGAACGACCCCTGGGCGGCGTGGCAGCCAAGGTTGCAGAAGATGCTGTTGAGGGTGTTATTGGTGATGTGGACTGGCCATTGGTGTTGAGCAAGTCTGCACCCATGACCTCAGCGGCCGCACTGGAGATTGTGCCTGGATGCACCCATGGGCGAGATGACCCGGGAGCCCGACTGGGCCCTATCATGCTATTAGTCGAAGACCATGGCCACGCGAACATGGTACTCACCAGACATGGCCTGCTCAGGTTGAACCTGGCGGGCCTTGCCTTTCCCCTTCGCCCGGGTCTTGCTCTTGGAGACTGTGGAGCAGTTAGTACACCACTCACCCAAAAAAAAAATAAAAAGTGGTGACTTACCTCCTGAGGTCACACTGACCTCATGCTCCCTTTGGGCCTTGATGGACATTGAGCAGGCTACCCGCTTGCTCTGGCACCTTCGGCGTGCCTGGTCATGCTCACCCCAGCAGACCTTGTGGTCCCTCTCCTCACACGCCTCGCATCTGTCTGCTCCTCGACGAACGTGGTCACCCATGACCCTCTTGGGCTACCCCCTGGACTCCTTTCGGGCGGCTGCTGCATCCACCCTCTCCCCTTCCACATTGTCAGCCTTGAGCTCCTCACCCCTCTCGTTGCCCTTGTTGAAGGCCTCTGTGAATGGCCTCTGGATGATGGTCGTGAGCAGAGAACTGAACCAGTGTGAATGGACTCACCTTGCATGCAGGGATCACAACAGCCAGTCGTGGATCCCTTCCCTTTCCCTTCTTAGATGGCGTGGTCGCTGGTGATGTCACCATGGCCAACCCCTGCTCCTCACCTTTGCCTCCCTCCTGCTCCTCGCCCAGTGACTCATCGGTGGCCATCTGCTCCACCATCTCCCTCACTCTGGCCACTTCTTTCTCCTCCATGCGCTCCCTTTCCCTTTCTGCTGCCTCCCTCTCTGCTGCCTCCTGTTGGGCCACCTCCTGCTTCCTTGCACCAGCCTCTGCCACCCACCTTTTCCATGTGTCGTGGACCTCGACGAAGCTCTTGTTGTCATTGGGCTGGCACGCCCATGCCCATGCCCTTGTGAGCTTCAGCCCTCAGGGCTGTTGTGAGACAATTCTGGGCACATGTTAGCACAAGCTTGGGCAAACTATGGATCACTTACCAATTTTCGTTGCCACTCTGGGCACCATATCTCCTGGTCTTCATACATCCCCTCGTCTGGGGTGGTGAGTGATTGGGCTCTGAGGTCTTCTTCTAGGGCCACATGAAACTCTCATTGGGCCTCCTCAATTTCGGGCTTTTCCACAATCATCATAAACAAATCGTCGGACATCTTTTGACAGGGATGAGTGTTGGGGAAAGTGGAATGGAGAGGAAGGGGAAGGAATGAAAGGAAAAACAGTGCAAGGCTTGTTTATAGTGCACCACGTGGCCTTAGGCGAGGCCATGACCCTAGAACAAGCGGACCCTGAAAAGCCCCCGGATTAATTAAGGCTCTCTTCTGCTTCCATGGACCCTTTACCCTGGGCGGCCTGGATACTCCTGGGCATTGTTCTCACGTGACTCACATCTTCCAAAAATTCACTAAGTCTAACAGTCTCGACATTCCCTGACGGTCTCGCCCAGACTCGCCCAGACTCCCAGGTTCAACCCCTATGGCTATCCACCCGTTTCCATGAGTACTCACCTAGTCTACTTGATCCTTGATATAGTGCACACTCACTGCACATGTTCACACGGACTTGGGCACTGTCATAGTGCTATTCCTGCTCATCTTTCCACACTAGGCGACATCTTACATTGGTTCTGAGTCACTGATCCCTACTGCATCCCGGCTCTGCCCCTGTCACTGCGCAACTCCCTCATCCTCTCAATCTCTGTCTGGCTCTCCAAGTTTGTATAGGCCACCTCAGCCATGGCAATTGCCTGGACCACATCATGTGGAATCTCCAAGTGATCCCCCTCCTCTTTGGCGTCCTGTAGAGCCCATAGGAGTCCTCCCTGGTTTATCCATCAGTCAGCATTCCTGCCCATTCATGTGCGAAACCCGGCTCACCACCCATGTCTCCCACTCAATGCGCCATTCCGTGGTGGGCTCGACTGAGGCAGTTGGCAAGAGAGTGTGTCCCCCAAGCAAGGGTGAAGCAATAGCACTTAGGTGTATCAGTTCATGCAATGCTCAATTGAAAGCACTAGTATGGTCTACCAGTGTGAAGTTACTGCTCTGTCTCCTGCTGGCCACATAGATTTGGACAAGACGAGATTGATTGGGCATGTTGGAAGGTATGATTCTAGGGAAGATGGACGACATTTCGGGCACCCAGATGCGTGGTTCTTATCTCATGCAGCTTTGGCACCGGGTTCCTGGAGCACCTGTCAAGTGTTTTCGACCGGGACATCTGGATGAGTACCACCTGGCAAACTTGTACCTCGCAACCCACTCATTTCCCCTGGTCCCTTGGCATCCCATGACTTGTGTTGCACCCTTCACCCCACTTCATTGGACTTCAGTGCTGTTGGGCCTGAACATTCACAGAGACTATAGGAGCCCAACTAGACTAATTGCACTCGAGACTCATGTGCTCGTGGGTGTCGCACAAAGCGCACTGCCTCCTCGTGCGGAACATGAGTTCTGGATTGAGCAATGCTGTCCCTTCCTCTGTTTCTCCCCATATGAGCCGCATGCTGCCTTTCAGCTCCACTAGCTCATCAGCGATCAACGACCTCCACTCTGGTCTCCCTGCCCTCTCACGTGTCTCCCACTCGACCATCATCCCGGTGTACTGGACCTCTCCACGTGCAATGAGCCTCGTGTCTTCCATCCTCATCTGGGGCTCCTTTCCCTGACCCTCGGCACATCACGTGAACGTGAATAAGACCTTCTACGTGGGCATTAGTACGGCCAAGCCTCGGGCGATATAACCTGTTTGGCCTACCGTGGCAACTTCCCAAGCATCAGCCCAAGCAGACACACCCCGGTGACCGTGTCCTCAGACACACCCTCTGCAAGCTTTACCAAGATTTTGGCCGCAGGATTGAACCCGAGTAGATCAGGGTCGCTGGACGGCTCAGTCATAATTTGATTTCCCATATGCATGATGCACACCAGGGCATAGTTTCGAGAAGACGTGGTGTAGACTTTGGTGATTTGGTGTTGTGATGAGAGCTAAGGATTCGGGCACTACACGACCAGTTCTCCCCTTATGCCTCCCCATCGACCCCACTCTCATCCCGGCGTCCCTTGGCCGAAATTTGTGTAATCCCTAACAACGGCCCCCTTTCACATGTCCATGCAGATTTTCACGTGGTCACACGGGCTATTTCACATGTCCCGTCCCTCTATTCACATGACTGACTGGGGACAGTCAGTATCAGAGTCCCCCCTGGATGTAGGGAACCAGGATTCCCTATGCACGCAGCACTACACCACAGGCTCCCTCGTCACACCCATGAGATCACCATTCGCCCACATCCATACCCCAGCTCGCCCGGAGCTCTCCCTCTTGTTTCACAGGTTCCCACACCCGCCCATTCCTCATCTGCATTGCCCATATGCCTGCCCAGCCAGTAAGTAGCATACCCTTTCTCTCTCTCTTTCCTTCTCTCTCTCTCTCTCTCGTCTCTATTGTGCGTAGTATCTTGCTCAACATGCCCCCGATGTCTGATCATGCGCCCCTCAATGGGCTTAGTTAGGATTACGTAAGCGACTGCTTGTTTGACAGTCTCGGGCATACCCAGACTATAAAGCTCTGTATATAGGCACAAAGTACACCTATCTATCCATCTCGCATTTTTGAACCCACTTTTTGATTCTGTTATTGACCTGAAATCATTATCCCTTCACCATCCGCTGTGTGAAACGTCCCCCAAGACTTCTCTGAGTACATCTCGCGCATCCGTACTCGCCCAGACACCGCCCGAGCTAGTGTAAACCCATACTCCTTTCAGGTTCCTCGTTGCCTGGATTCACCCTGGGCGTGTCACCAGTGTTATGGACCCGTTTTCCCACTTCCTCTCTCTATTGCAGTCACTTCCTCTCTTCATTATTCACCTTCACTCGATTAACCATTGAGTCCTTTTTTATTGTATCACTTGCAAGGAAGGGGAGACCTATCCTTCTGCTCTAGTGCCCACAGCTTCCCTAAAGGGTCGAACAATTCACCCTCTATCATTTAGCTCATGGCCTAGTCATTCCTACCCAGACTAGTTCAGCTTCTCTCACCGCATGATGGTGGGGGTTGGAAATAAAGAAGCGTGTGAACTTTTTTAACCTCAGACACAATGTTTATATGTGTATCTTTGTTTGCACACCCAAACAATAGCAACTATTCCTTCATTTGGCTAAGATCCCACCGTCCAGGCTGAAAGTGAATAAACCGTTGAAATGACATGTCTGTTTTGAAATAGGCATATCTCTACAACCCCTGTACCTGATCACATGACCAAGGCACCATTTTGTAGCCAGGAACCAATTCTACAAACCGGCCCACCAAGGCTAAGCGAGATTCCCACGCCCCCTGGCACTACATCGCACCAACCAAAAAGTAGCCAAACATTGCAATGGTTTATGGAGTCACTGTAAATCAAAAGGACAATTCTTCCCTAGCCATAAAGCGGCTGCTGTGGATACTGATCCTAATATTATTGGTACATCTTCTGCAACACCAACTAGTGTGCTTTGTCCATTGTTGGCATCATGTAATACTAATTTCCAGGATAAGAAATTCCAGAAATTTGATTCCAAATTTCTACAGTGGATTATGTTCAAGCCAGAAGCTTGTAAAAGTGCTATTGCACTGATTGGGTCCACTCAGGGAGGTGGAATAAGCTGGGGACTGGAGTCCACTGTGAGTAACCAATGTATTGAAGTAGGTATGAGGATATACAGTACCTGGAGTCCACTGTGAGTAACCAAAGACTAACTACAGTGGACTCTGAGGACTATGGGCGACCTAATGTAAACAAATGTAAACAGATGAAGTAAACAGCAAAGTAGAAGTTACAAGTCATTGCTCTGCTTGGGTAGAGCAATGGGAACAAGCTGAAATGCTCAACCAAGTTGGTATCTAGGGTAAGTTGAGGCGTAGAATTCAATGGGATAGGATAGAAGCGAAAGGGAGCGCTGGTTAGCACTGGATGAACAAGATAAGGTGTAAAATGGGCATAGAGTGTGAAATCACCACAAGTAACAGATTATACTTGCTTGGCTGCCAGTATCAATTATTGCTGTTACGTGGAGGCCTTTAATTGTGACTGTAGCTCTGATTAATCCAGACAGGGCTCTTCCTAATGGGAATTTTCCATGGGGGCCTAAGTGATGAGCTTGGGCTTCATGCTGTGGGGCTCTAATTTTCACTTTCTCAGTTGGTAAATCACTTAGCTCTTTTGATGAGCCTAGAATCTCTCCTGCAGTGAGCTGGATTGGGGTATTCTATCATCTCCATTATATTCCGCTTCTCGAGTATCATGGGGCTTTGGGCAGGAATCTTGATATCCTTGCTTCTCTTCTGGTACATTCTTTGTGGACTGTGTTTTTGGTGTCTCACTGTTTTCCTGACTTACTAGCTGATTTCCCAGCTTCTTCAGGAACTTCCTTATCCTTCTTCTTTAGGATTTCATACTGATGGGCTGGTTTATCTTTGGAGTCATCCTTCTTCCATGGTTAGGGCAGGGGATATACTCCATTGAAAACTTTCTCTTTCCTTCTGCTGTTGACTTGATTGACCTGAAAGCTGGGTAGACCCATACAGGTCCTTTGTCATCGCTTTCGTCATCACTTTGGTAGTCATTATCAGTGGTGTCAGTCCACTTTGATTGATGTTCCTCTCGTACTGCGATGAAGTTCGACTTAGCTGTGCTATGTTCTTGCACGCTTAGTTGGTGATATGTTTGAACTAAATTCTCATTCCCTTGCCGGAATAGGCATGTTCCATCTAGCATTATGACTTTCCCATAGTTATTACATCATAATTTTCCTGAAGAGACTAATTCTTGAATTTCCAGGCAACTTCCTAGCCCATGTTGATTACTTCCACAACCAAAGCATCCATGATCAAATGGTGGTCTGGGATTAGAGCGGGGATAGGTGTTATTGGAGGTGGGTGAAGGTGTCTGCTGGGGTTTAGTGTTCCCAGTACTCTGTTGTTCATGCCTTTGGGCTGTTCCCAACTGGGTACTTCCCTTTGACTTAACATCTCTATGGATTGGCCAGGCTAGTATGAGCTTGATGTCTGGGTTTTGGTGCAAGACTTTCAAGTACAGCAGAGCATATTTAGGATCATTCAGGGACAGCCTAGACATTTTGTGCACTAGGTCATCTATTGATACCTTCTTTGAGTCTCGTGAGGTCTGTTCCCCATCGGACTCAACTTGCTTTGGACTTTCTCGCTTTTCTATATGAATCATCCTCAGACTCACTGCTATCTGAGCTTGATGAATCAGAGTTTGATGAACTGGTATCATCATCTGAGTCATCCTCTGAGTCTGACCATGCTTGGTCAGTGTCAAATCTATCTTGCTGAAGTACATAGCTTCTCTGCTACAAGGATTATCTTGTAGCTTCAAAGGGTGTTAACATATCTTGTGAGACATCACCAACAAGAAGACAGGCTTTAAGCTTATGCCTAAGTTTTCGGTGAATTGCTTGCCATAGATATACTGGGTAATCATCTTCTGATATCTTATTCTTTAATCACAACCAATCTGCAATGGTGATAAAGCCCTGGATAAACTTGGTCCAGTCTGATAGTGTCTTAATGAGTATGTATTTACGATGACAAACAAAGTCGTCAAGGTTTCTGACTTTGTATTGCTTAAGATCACGATCTGTGTCAAAGAGCTTCAGGATTTGGTTCTTGAGAGTAGGCCAGTTACCCTCTTGGTCTCGCTTCCACAATACTGGGTAATGTTTTCACATTTGTCTCTATCATTGGTTACATTGCATAATGTGAGTAACCATTCATATTGCTTGACAAAGGTTCTAACCTTCATGTAGTCACCCTTGAACTTCTCAGGGGTGGTTTGGGATCCTGGTTGAGGAAGGTGTGCAATGGTTAGGGCTGTTATGCCTACACCACTTGCTAATGTGGACATGTTATGTGTTACAATGGATGAATGGATTTATATGTGATTGTCGACAGAATAGTGTTGGCGACACCCTAAACCCAAATAATGGATTGAGTTGTTTTACCAAGATACTAACTTAGAGCTGAGTTGATGTTTGAGGTGGAAACCCAAAGAGAACTTGACTGAGTTCTCTGGGTGTTGTATTGGGCTATATATACTGTTGTACAGAGTGCACAGACCAAGCTGTGCGTGTAATATAAACTACTATATGTGGTAAAAGTCTGTGGAACATAATGTTGAAATGAAAGAGGCATTGTAAGCATGAGGCATGATGTCATAGTGATGTCATAGTTCTAGAATGTTCTAGGCATAGGTCATGTGACATGTGAGATAAGATATGATCATGTGGATTAGATTAGATAAGAAGTGTTGATAACAAATAGAGTGATGAAGTGAGGTCGGATTTCCACCCCTTGTGGTGGACTCCAGATGTCTTCTTCCTTAGTGGAGATGAATGAAAAGTCTAATAGGAGACTAGCAGCTGGGTCCTAGACAATCCTATCTTCCACAGGTCACGGTCAGCGGTTCATTAAAACAACAACACAAAAATAACAAAAAAAAACTATGAAAGGCTGATAATGTGGGTGTTCATTGCAAGGTGATGGTGATTTGCACTGCTAAATACTTTACCACTATCTCTCAGATGGTTGGGTTCAACAGGTAGTGAAGGCTTATAAAGCTTTGCTAGAGAATGAATGAATGGTTTCCTTGACATGTAACGGTATATGGAGTCTTGGAAAAATGGCGATGAACAGGTTCTATCTTGAAACAGGGATAGATTATGGACTTTGTGGACAAGAAATGGGGCTCCTTAGATAGAGTATACAGCCTACTAACTGTGTTCCTTTGACTGGCTTAGTGTTGACTATCGAACTGCTTGACCTATAGCACTCTCTGGCTAATATTGGGTCACTGAGCAGCTAGTACAAGCAATT
>MU121218.1:0-14877 GCA_014904835.1 Paxillus ammoniavirescens
GGTTTCTCGCTTGGTCATAATTGTGCGACTGTTTTCATCGTTCATTTTCATCGTTCACGTGACTCTTTCTTGAGACACAATTGTCTTGCAGGATACACACAGACAAGGTATATCTTCTATTAAATCTCGCTTTCTACCTTTGACAGATCATGTAACATCAAATGACACCATGGCGAAGTTTGTTGACATTAATTTTCTAGTGTTGAGTCTTAAACTGTATTTGTGCGACAGTTTTCATCAATCTATCTGTTCCTTTGACGTCTCTCATTGTATTGTATTTTGTATTCTTATGACCATACTTGAGCTCCCCGGGCCAGTCATGCTCCTGTAATCGCTTGTGTATTTGTATCACAAATTCAAAGCTATCATTCTCCTCAATGTTTAACAGACAAGCAAGGTTTCTGCCGCCTCATGCAGCAGTTCCCAAGTTATGAATGGGAAGTCAAAAAGCATGAACGATAACTAGAGCATACAGCCATTGTGGAAGTTCAAACTTTCCATTTATTGAATCACAAGGACTCATCAGCACTGCTGCTGAGCTCGGAGTGCATGGCGTGGAAAAAAACGGAGGCCGAATATACAAAACTTGGTTTTCACTGGCAGTTGTTCCAACCTGCACCACTCTTCAAAGCTTCATGGTTCGCACAAAACAAATCGCTCATAAAGCTGCGGGTGGCATTGCTCCACATGTGCTCATCAGAGCTAGTGCCCTCAACTCTTCCAGTACTCCACACTTGGCCATGATGCTGAACAACCATGGTTCCAAGCTGCGCACAACAACAAAGTCTCGAGGGTTGTCATCGCAAAGAGCTCTAACACAAGTGGCTCGTGTGCATTCTTGGGCTTTGTGATCCAGTTCTTGTCCACGTCTACGAGCAGACAATAACAACACAAGTGCTTCCTGGACTTAAACTACCTGACTAGCTTAGTGATTCTTTGCAGTTTTGTTTCCTTTGTCAGGACAGGGGCGACCTGTACACCTGTGATGATTGTCCTCGTGTCATATGCAACAAGTGTCTGGTAGTTCCCAGTACATTCCTCGGGTTGGTGGCAGAAGATAGTGTTCAGTTCCGCTGCGTGAGCTGCCACTGGTGGGCGGACAATATGGCTGGTTCAGTTTCCCCTTACCTGGCAAGTTATCCTTCCTTTCTCACTATTGACCATTCTACTAACTCGTTACAACAACAGGGTTTCCACCGTCAGGAAGAGCCGGTGCTACTGGTTTTTCCTACAATCAAAGGACATTTTGAAATGTCGACTAAATTGTATATGCACTCAACTACGACCTTGATCATTCACCTTCGCTTGGCAGGAATACCTACCGGTGGTCCCATGCAAATGATTCAACAATTCCTTATGCCATATTTTCCGCATGGTGGTCTCACTGTCGTCGACCTCGAGTTCAATCTGGGTACAGTCGCCAAAAGAAGAGCGTACGCAGAAGCTGCATTAAGGATTGTCTCCAGCATTGAAGATGTGGCTGCCACAAACGTTCTCTTGGCTATTACCAACCACATGGATGAATCTAGTGGCAACTTATTTTATGGCAAGTGCAACAGTAGACAGGTGGCTGGCAAAGTTGGCAAAGTGAGTGTATTGGTTATCATACTCTTATTTGACTAATCTCTACAGGTCATGGATGTCTTGCTGACACTTTTCAGGAAGGTCTTATCAGGTGCCATATTATTCCTGCTCATTTGTGGTTCCATTCTTCGAGAACACGCAAGTTGTGTGGCTTTGCAAAATACAATTGGACGGTAAGCATTGAGTGCTCGTCTGGTCACATTCGAAGTGTAGCTGAGCTGTATTCAAGCTTCTCCATTTCCTCTACTATAGTGTTTGATGTGCCCCGACTTCAACCTATCATTACTGTGCCATTCCTCATCAACATCACAGAGTCGGTGATCATCAAAGGCCACGAGATACAGGATGTGGTGCCAGAAGCACTTGGCCATTCCTGCTGTCTCGGAATGCATGCCGGTGTACTCTTGATGTTGTTGGGTTCCACAGGCTCGGATGCTCAGACGTTACTCAACATTACGAAGTACATCTGGTCCCATAAAGACTATCGCCCTTGGGGTGAAGACTTACCTTTGCAGTGTCCCCAATGTGGAACCCCCAGAAGTGGCACCGCCTGTCTGATGATTCGGGAGATTACACATACAAATGTCGCTACAAAAAATGTGGCCGGGATCCAGTGGAAAGGGCATTGATGAAGTCCTCCCATATGTACACGTTCAAGAAGCCCAAAGATGCGGAGGTTCTGCAGCCTGGCAAGTGTCTGAAGTCGGCCTGGCTATGACTTCCTTCTCTCTTGACCGTGCTCGACAAGTCCCATGTCTGAGATCTCCCTGTTATCTCAAGCATACATTCCTGTGTCAGTACCCACTAATGAATGATAACATGCGAGGTTTTGCTTATAAACATAGGGCACGTGAAATCTTAGGATGGACAGATAAAATTTTGATGGGCTTGGATTTTTTGTATTGAGGAGAAATGAAAAGATTGTGCAATGAATATTTTTAACCATCTCCCTGCACATACCAACCACCCTGGGGCCCCAATG
This sequence comes from Paxillus ammoniavirescens, assembly GCA_014904835.1. Classification (NCBI taxonomy): domain Eukaryota; kingdom Fungi; phylum Basidiomycota; class Agaricomycetes; order Boletales; family Paxillaceae; genus Paxillus; species Paxillus ammoniavirescens. Next base: position 2,567 of record MU121218.1, read on the forward strand.
TCTCTGAGCATGCGCCCACCTCCCATTCCAAAGCCAAGGCAACAAACATGGGGTTCTTCGCACTTCAATGGGCACAAGATTGCAAACATTCAAGCTTTGCAGTGTGATATTCAAGTTACTATTCCACGCCAATTGCCAATCTCCAATCTGTGTGGCAGGTACCAGTGTTGGTACAATCATAAAATAGCTCAATGAATCTGATATAATGTCCAATCCTCCATGAATGTCAATGCTGATGGCAAGAAGTACAGAGGGCCTGCATGATAGAGGGAGCAGCCAGCAAAGAACATCTACAGAACATGACAGGCAACATGAGTAAGTGCTTTGAGCTGACCCAAGCATGAACTACTAACCAGTCAAGCCCCTGTCCAGGCTGCCCTGGCATGTCGGCGACATGAAGAGGAACATGAGAAATGGCCAAGAGGTAGGGGCCCTGGCCTGGCACAGTTTTGTGTAGAATTTTACTGTTGGGTGAGTTAGTAACGGGAATGGGAATGGGAATGGGAAGACAAGACGACTTACCGTCGACACTCAGATGGAGCACCGTGCTGTAATGTAAGGCCGAGGGGAGCAAAACTAGTAGGGGAGGGAAAACCAAGAAGGGGTATGGAGGCATGAAAAACGGTGTTGTGATGAGCTCCAATTGGACCGCCATGGATGGAGATGCCAACCCGGGGGATGATGTGAGGAGTAAAGCTGGACATGGTGGCTAGATAGGGTAATGACAGTGGGAGGCTTGCAAGGGGTGGATAGATTGGATCAGCGGTGATGAGCTTGAGCTTGAGTGCATCAAGTTGTGATCTACAATCAGAATCGGTCGATGGGTCCGAGTTGACGACTAGATGGTCTTGATCATCTGCCATCGTTGGGAACTAGGGAGATGGGAGAAAGAGATATTGTCACGAAGTGACAACCTCGAGAAGGTTGTCACTGTGTGCATTTGTATGTACGTGTGTGTACATAGCGGTGGTGCGGACATTTGGCGGCCAGCAAAAAGCCCAGAACCCCCTACTGTAATAACTTAATAACCCATGGTCGCGGCTGTGCGATGGCCCGATGTGAGGCAGAGTCACATGCCGTCTGTCGAATGAAACGGTCCAAGTCCTAGCAGAGTACGAAACCTAACTTACCAGATTCCAGCCACCTTTTCACCCACAAACCCCACCTTGAGTGACCATTCAAGTCATTGTGCATGACTGTGAGCATGAACAAAAAGTGAGGTACGTGGTGACCAACCATGTTTTTTGTCATTCTGACCTTGTTTCATTCATTCATTTGTTCTTCCTTCTTTGAATCAGCATTGACAACGATGGGTGCAAGCTCTTGTGAGTCCCTCGTTGTTGTTCTGACCTTTTTTCATTCATTCATTCGTTCTTCCTTCTTTGAATCAGCATCGATGACTAGGGTATAATGGGCTGCCCTGGTGAATTTTACGTGTTCCAGGGATCAAGCCACGCATCTGTTCTTGGAAAGGCTGCGGCGATGTTCAACGGCCTCATTCGTGCATGCCTGCTACTCTTACATGTGCGCTTAAACCTGCTTAGTAGGCAATGTTGCTGCACCTGCTTGCAGGCTATGCCAGCCGCTGCCAGCCTCCAAACTGCAGACAGCCTATTGCGTGATCAATCTCCCTGTATATTTGATGACTCACTGAGTTCCAAGTGGCTTTTCTGCCCACACTTGCTTCGGGGCCACTGATTTTCAACTTGCAAACTGTACACTATAATACAAGGCCATGTAGTAAGGTTTTCATTTCCTTACGCACTTCGTATGGACAAGCAGAGGTGTGGATGATGTTGACGTCGGGTTTGGCTATGTTTACATTGTACAAACCCTACCAAGGCAATGCCCAGATTCATCTACTGTTTCGAGCTGTGATATGGGTGACTGTCTTCCCTCACTGAGCCTGAGAACCCTCCATCATACCATCATTGTGGTCGTCAAACCTCCTGCCACGGCACCACCTGGGGCAGCATATCTGGCATCCTTCACCTCTCTCAGCAGTGTGTCCTAGCACATCGAGGTGTGTGGAGGTGTCAGCTGAGAACTGTCTCATCTCTACCTTCAGATCTCGTAATTCTCGCTCCATCCCAGTTAAGATCTCTTCAAGGCTTCTTGCGCCCTCTCCTCCCAACCGGTCACAATCCATGAGTTTTGGTGGGCTCCCAGTCCTTTGGCTATTGTCTTCTTTGGCTCTGAAACGTTTTCTCACCACTCAGAAGTCGTGTTCCCCGGCTAGGCCAGCCAAACACCTATGTGTGAGTGATATATAGGCCAATCAGGTAGGATTTGCTGACCTAAGCCTTTCATTTTGTTCACCTTCTGTGGAGTGGTTCCATCTGCTCTGACCCTCTCATGTAGTACCACTGCAGCTGTCACGATCGTCAAGGACCAGTCTATTACATGGCAACATGAACACACAATGGGAAGCTGCTGGTGGGGGCACCGTCATTTCGTTGGGGTTACTTCTTTGTGACACAGCTCGCTAGGCGCTTGGAAAGTTTGAGAAGGCATCAGAGATTAAGGTCTGTCAGTGGTCCCTTTAAGGTGTCCTTTGGAGCAGAGAAATGGTGATGACACCTTATGTATTGCAAATTCTTTTCCGAGTTTCATCAGCAAATATTTCTCTGATATACTACCTTGCCATTTGTCACCGCTCAGTCTCCTGGTAGATTTAGCCGATCACCAACGACCCAACCAGGGCTCTGCCGTTGTCGCTCAAGCTTACTAGTACTGTGCAGGCAATCTTGCTGCCATGTCCAACCAGCTAACTCAGGTGCTCTTTCTCGTTATCATCACTGTGCCTCTCTGATCGGGTCAGCCCACTGCCATTGACCCTTCCAATACCCTGGAGCTCACTTTGTTTCCACCAATGTACTGCCATTGCTGACCGGCTACGTCCACTAGCACATTGGCCATGCGTTAGCCGGCTAATTCCTCAGGCTCCCCTTGTTTTTCAAAGCATACTACTAGTATGTTGGTATGTCCGACCAACTGCCTCATTCATTCTCTCGCCATTGTCACCGTTGCCCCTTGATGGTGTTTGCTAACTGCCACTGACTCACCCAATACCCTGCCCTTGCTTCGGATGCATATTTCGTTTCCCCCACTGCCCTGGCATTGCCAACTTGTCCATGTGTTGTCCGAGCAGCAATTCACCAGTCAGCTAGTTCTGATGGTATGTCCGACCGGCTAGCTTCCTGCTTCTTAGTACACTTAAAAGCCTTGCTGTTCTCTTATGGCCAGTTGTGCAAGTTGCCCCTCTTAATTTTGTGTTAATCCTGCTTGCTCTCCAAATGCCACCCGTTCGTCAGCGTGACAATGAGTCTGTACCTAATGTCTCCCCAAGTGCTTTGCAGTCAGCACCGAGGAAAAAACCATAGGGACATGTTTAACGCTCGTTTGGAGGAACTACTCACTCCCTTTTAGCACAGCGCAGGATCCTTTGGTTCATCATGGACAGCACTTTGGGAGGGCAATGCATGCATTCTTAGCCGAACAGGCGGACAAAGGTGCAGAGTCAGTGACAGCTCTGTAAGTAGTGACCCTCTTCAGCCATTGACTTGTTGTACTTACTGTTGGGTTAGAGAATGCAAGGAGTATGCAGTCTTCTGTGAGCTATTGTGGATGGTGCCTGGGCTAGAAGCCTGGCTGATGGAATCATCAGAGGAAGATGTCATTCACATCACGGATATGGTATTTCTCCTGCTTCAACCTACTGCCACTGGGACCCACCAATATTTTCACAGATTCAGAAGGGATCCAATGGCACCAGGGGGGATGACACGAAGGGCATGAAGAGTGCTATAGTCGACTGGATTACTCCAAAGGGCCAGTCCCTCAATCCTCACATCCCCCGCAATGTCAAATCAGGTCGCAGATTTAATCATGAGCACACTGGAGCGCTTCTTTGTCCTGCTGGGCTTGATTGGGCCAACACTGAGTGTGTCGTTCTTCCCATTTTTGGCCTTACAAGCTGTTTCACCTGAGCATCAAAGGACAAGAGTGAAGCTTGTCAATGGCCAGATTCAAGTGTCTGGCGACCAATGGCCTGTCTTCTTATATGCTAATTACTTGTATGATGCTGAGGACCCATGGAATGGGCTCCTACGTAGCGGCCTTCTTGTTTCAGTAAGCTCTTTGAGCCTAGTCTCACCACGAAGCCACATTAACTTTGGCAGGCCTTCAAACACATTTTCACTTCTCCGAGTTCGGTGGACTAGGAACCAAAGGCAACGCAATCTGGTAATGCCTGCATCCATGGTATGCGTTTTGTCACCAAGGCATCCATTGCTTATGTTGCAACACAAGTAAGTCTCATTGGCTGCTCAATATCCGGCCCTGCTGAGCACTTTGTTATGAATGCTGCAGACCTGTTTTGCTCTCACATCGGCTCAAGTTTTCTCTCGTACGGATCTTGTAACAGACTCGGAGTGCTTCTATAATAGCATCATGGAACTGCTCAATGATGCTGATGAAAAGGATGAATTTGATCAGTTGTTGAGTTGGTGGAATCAGTAACAACACATGTTTTTATTCAGCATCAAGCACTGACAAATACAAATAGGCAGGTGTTCCCACTCTACTCTGATATTGAACAGCTGTCGTCAAAGAATAGTGCTTTGGCAAGGATCCGTCAGAAGCGCATGGAGTATAAAGAGAGGGATGGTTCAGCTTGAATGTGACACAGGCTATAATTTCACATGTGAATACAACCACAACCATTATTATCCATACTACCAGCCATAATAGAGCTTCAAGATCCTTGATATGATGATAATGCCCTAGTTATACACACATCAGGGAATAAAAAAGTGGGAATTCTCATAGCTTCATGACACCTTCCCATCACATATAGACTCGTGGTGTGGTTTACAACAAACACTAATTTTGCACGGTTGCTTGTCAGTGCCCATTAGTTAGTTGTTATGAAAGAATGCCATGTTGACGGGCCTGTGGCGAAAACGGAGAAACGATGTACCATATTGAAAGCACAATCGTGGGGTGTGAGGTTGCTGCTGTCTCAAAGCAGACCATCGCACCCAGTTGAGCACTTATGTTCATGCGCCACTGCTACAACAGTGGTGAGGAGGATAACGACTGCCCTTGCGCTGTCCCAGATTGTCAGTCTCTGACAATGAGTTATTATGAAAGAATGCCATGTTGACGGACCTGTGGTGAAAACAGAGAAACGATGCGCCATATTGAAAGCACAATCATGGGGTGTGAGGTTGCTGCTGTCTCAAAGCGGACCATTGCACCCTGTCGAGCACTTATGTTCATGCGCCACCACTACAACAGCGGTGAGGAGGATAATGACTGCCCTTGTGCCGTCCCAGATCATTGGTTTCTGACAGTGAGTTATTATGAAAGGATGTCATGTTGACGGACCTGTGGCGAAAACAGAGAAATGATACACCATATCGAAAGCACGATTGTGAGGTGTGAGGTCGCTGCCGTCTTGAAGCAGACCATCGCACCCTGTTGAGCACTTATGTTCATGCACCACCACTACAACAACGGTGAGGAGGATAACAACTACCCTGGCACCGTCCCAGATCGTCGGTTTCTGACAGCGAGTTATTATGAAAGAATGCCATGTTGACAGAGAAACAATGCACCATGTCCAATGCACAATCATGATGTATAAGATCATTAATATCATGTAGGGAGCCATTACACAGGGTAAAATGTTGATGCTTATGTGATCAAGTGCACCAGATACGCCAGTGACTGCAGCTGTAGGTTGACATTGTCAGGATGGACTGACGGCCACACTTGATTGAGGCTCTCAAGAACAATGTCAATAAACGTACATTATAATGTGTTATCAATCTAACGCACCTGACAAGATTCACCCTGTCAGACACTGCCAATCTTGAATAAACACGGTGATTACTAATGACTTTGTTCATCTACTGTGCCGGCAGCTATCAACCCTGACCTACTGTGGTGTCAGAATGATATATGAGGATGTACCTGGCATCCTTGAAAATTGTAGCTAATGCTTTATCAATCTCTCATCGGTTCCCTGATGCCTATAATCTATCAGTGTTTGAGTGTGACTTTGCAAGTCCCCCTCTAAGTGCGACTAAGAACTTAACTAGGGTACTATATTGTTAGTCCCTACCTATCCTAATTGACCTGTACTAAGCTACTAAGCGCTTCATAACACCTAAGCACTGTAATCACTCGTACTAGCTGCTCAGTGACCCAATATTAGCCAGAGAGTGCTATAGGTCAAGCAGTTCGATAGTCAACACTAAGCCAGTCAAAGGAACAAAGTTAGTAGGCTGTAGACTACATCTAAGGAGCCCATTTCTTGTCCACAAAGTCCATAACCCATCCCTGTTTCAAGATAGAACCCGTCTATCGCCATTTTTCCAAGACTCTGTATACCATTGCACATCAAGGAAACCATTCATTTGTTCTCTAGCAAAGCTTTAGAAGCCTTCACTACCCGTTGAACCCAACTATCCAAGAGATAAGTGGTGAAGTATTTAGCAGCGCAAATCACCATCACCTTGCAACGAACACCCACATTATCAGCCTTTCATAGTTCTCTTTTGTTATGTTTGTGTTGTTGTTTTTTAACAAACCGCTGACCATGACCTGTGGAAGATAGAACTGTCTAGGACCCAGCTGCTAGTTTCCTATTAGACTTTTCATTCATCTCCACTAAGGAAGAAGACAATGTTATACTGAATGTTGAAGCAGGCAGGGATATAGTGAAAGGAACTCTCTACTCACCTGTGCTGAGGAGAATACTTGCTGGTAGGCAGGTAGTGGTTTTAATATAAGAAACAATCTATTGAGTGCTATGACAGCACTGGGTTTATATACTAGTTACAAGTGTGACATATCACTGATGTGACTGTTGATGGGACAAATAGTGCTTATCTACTTACTTATCTAATCTAGTAAGTACACTGTAATGAATGCTGTACATGCTGCTATAAGCGCAAGTTCAACACTCCCCCTCGCTAAGCATCACATGAGTGTGTGCAAGCATAGATGGTGCATTTAGCTGCTGTGTCTATTCTAATAGAATTCAAGGCCTAGTTGGGCTCTGAACTGTTCAAATTTGACATGCCCAAAGTTCTTGGTGAACATATATGCTGGGTTAGCAGCTTCATCAATAAAGAATATCTTGACCTTTTTCTAGGAGATTACTTCACGTACATAGTGGTAGTGAATATCAATGTGTTTGGAGCGCTTCTTGGTGATAGGGTTTGTAGCCATGAAAATGGATCCCTGATTGTCACCACAGATAGGGGTAGGTTTGAGGTTGTAGCCAAGCTCACTTAATAGGGAGCATATTCAGACTACTTGGCAACTGCAATCACTGAGTGCCATGTATTCAGCCTCTGTTGAGGAAAGAGCAACTGTCTTCTGGGCATGAGATGTCCAGCTGAATATGCCATCTGCAATTTTCAGGAAGTATCCTGTTTGCAATTGGTGAGAAGAGGGGTCAGATGCCCAATCTGAGTCTGTGCAAGCTGTAAGCCCAAGACCAGATCCACCATTGAACACAAGGGAGTAGTTCTTGGTTCCAACTAGATAGCAGCATATATATAGCACTTTGTTGAGGTGATCTTCAGAGGGGTTGGCTGCATGCCTGGATAAGGCGGTTACAGCATATGCAATGTCAGGGCGAGTTCCAAGCATGATGTATAGTAAGAAGCCAATGACAGTTTGAAAATGACTGCACAGAGTAGGATTTGCTGCAGATCTGTTTGGTAGAGCATAGTACCCTTGAGACAAAGAAGTGGGTGCAGATTTTGCATTCTGCATACCGCATCTGTTGAGGACGGTTTCCAGATAAATGCATTGATCTAAGTAGATCTTGCTGCCTTTGTGCTGAATGTACATGCAAAGAAATTCCTTGGGGACTCCAAGGTCTCTGCATTCCCACTTTTTCATGAACATGGCCTTAATCTCATCAACTATGGCCTTGTTAGGGCCACAGAAGAGAGCATCATCCACATAGATGATGGCTACTACAATTTTGAAGCCTTTCTTCTTGTAGAGGAATATTCCAGCATCAAACTGTAGGCGTTCAAAGCCTAGTTCTTCCATGGATTCATTTAAGGTTCACCACCAGGCTAAACCAGCTTGCTTCAAGCCATAGAGGGCACATAGTAAACGGAGCACTTTATACTCTTGCCCTTTCTCAGCAAAGCCTTGAGGCTGTTCCATGTAGATCTCTTCATCAAGCTTGCCATATAAGTAGGCGCTAGGGATGTTGAGGCTAGAGATATGCCAGTTCTCTAGTGCAGCTAGTGCAAGCATTAAGTGCACTGTCTCAAAGCACACTACAGGCGAGAATATTTTGTTAAAATCAATCCCTTTGACTTGGGAGAAGCCTTTGGCAACTAGCCTGGCTTTCTTGTGACCATCAGTTTTGACATCAAATACCCATCAATTTTTAATGACCTTGTGATGGAGAGGTCGGTCCTCTAAGTCATATACTCAGTGCTTCTTCAGTATGACAAGCTCTTCTTAACAAGCTGCCTTCCATTGAGACTGTTCAGCCAGAGGTAGGTAGTCAATGTCTTTATAGGACCATTCTTAAGGCAGCTTCTCAGCACCAGGAGCATAAGGAATAGCTTTCAATAGTAGAAAGCTGGTAAGAAGTACTTCCCCTTCACGACATAACTGTTCCACATCATCCTCACTATTGCCAGAGGGTGAAGGATGTGGTGGAGTTGGGTTGGGAAAGTGACCAGGTGGTTCTTGGCGCTGGGAGCTGCCAGATCCTTCAACCATCTTTTTCCAAGTGTGAGGATTTTCCACATCTCTGAATTGTTTGGCAGGGTGTCATTTCTCCCCATAGATATTACCAGAACATGTGGAAGCACGTCTTTTGCACTGAGAGCAGCGAGGATCTGGGGGAATCTGAGGAGGACGTGGTGCCCTAGAAGGGGTCTTAGAGTCCAGCACAGGAGACAGGGTATGTGGTGGGGTAGGAGTAGGCAGAGCAGGAGGAGGTTTGTTCTTCTTGCTCTTATCTTGATGATATAAGTCAACAATATCAACAATATCATCATTTTCAAGATTTTCCCCATTCGCGTCAGGGTGAGTAATCTGGCAAGGCTGCTTTTTGCGCTGTGGTTGGCTCTTAGGAGTAGAGCAGCATTGGAATGATCACTCATCAAAGAGAGCATGTGCTGAAGTGAATAGCACATTATTTGGGGAACGCATGAACAAAAAGTTGCACTCATTGCCAGGGGCAGATCCAAGATAGATCATAAGCTCAGATTTGGCAGCCAGTTTATTGGCGCGCACATCTGGGGGAAGGTAGACATAAGCTCCACATCCAAAGACACGAAAGTGACTGATGTCAGGTTGTTTTCCATGTAGGAGCTCATAGGGGGTTCGCCAGTTAAGGCGGTCCATAGGTGATCTGTTGTAAACATGAGTTGCCTGTTGGGTAGCAAACTCCCACCAGGATGGAGGTATGCAAGCCTCATGGCACATTGCCTCTGCTTTGTCCATAAGCATGCACATGTAGTGCTCAGCGTGGCCATTCTGTTTAGGAGTATGTGGCGCACTTTGATAAACCTGAATCCCCTCATCTTTGAGCATAGAGTTAAAGGCTTTAGACTTGTACTCTCCCCCTGCATCTGACATCCATCCTTTGAATTGAGTGCTGTGTTGAATACTAGCAAGCTTCATGAAATGTTCATCAGTAAAATGGCAAAAGTCTAATTTTGGTTAATTGGCTGCTTATATCAGCTTATGGAGCTTATTTCGACTCATGGTGCGAGGCTAGGTACGCCGTGATCTTTGAGACAATTAAGACAAATAGCAAGTATCAAGTTCGTCTCCAGTGTCTTATATGTTTTATGAATGCTTGTCAAGTTAATCACATTAAGCCATACAAGCCCATAAGCTACACAAGTGAATTAAGATGCAAGTTCGAATGCGTGATGGTCAGCAAAGTAGTTTACATAGAATCCTCGGTATACATCTAGTGTATTGTGAAATCTAACATATGAAGGCACTAGCTCGTCCCCGAAAATAGGAAGTAAGTGTGCTGCACGAACAATGCTATCAATATGAATAACTGCGAAGTTTTGTGAGCCGTCCAGGAGGAATGATGGTGAAACCATCCACATGCCAGTCAGTTCATCAGGTTCGTCTGCAACCTGATCGAACCAGTGAACTAATGTGCATGGGAAAATCTGCCCGTCAGTGTGAGTGAAGGAAAAAAAACAGTAAACACGAGCGATGTCCATGCCAAGCATTCCATCCTTTGCCTCGTCTGTGCTCACATAGACACAATCATACCATGCAGGACCCCGGTGCCATTGTAAGGATTTGTTGAGGGCTGAGTAGTAGAATAGTACTCTTTTGTAGCTTAGTAGTCTCTAGTGAACACGACCAATTGGTGATATTCCGAGTATACTAAGTTAAGAGTGGTTGCTTACCCAAAGGTAAGCAAGCCACAGATGATGATGATAGGTTACAAACAAAGCACTACATATGACAACTATGATAAATGTATTGATTAGGGTAATGGCCCCTGTACGGCCCTTACACCCGCCCCTTCTTGAGCCAACTCTGGCTCAGACGACAACAACGAGAGTGGTGATTCCACCTCCATTGGTTCCGCGGTGACGTGACCCACGACAGCGGTGTCACTCGAGCTCAAATGGGTTGCACCAGTCTCGGACGGTGCAGTGGGACCACCCATGTCCTGGTCCTGGTCTTGTGAACCTGGGACGGGGAGCAGGCTGTGTCCAGTGCTAGGGTTGCTGGCCTCACTGGGAGGTATCACCGTTCCGCTAGGTGCGGTGAAGGCCTCGATCAGGGCAGGCCCCACCAGTGCTGGTGCAGGAGCCATTCCTGATGGGAGGTCCTCCCCATGCCATGCAGTGAGGTCTGCTGAGGATATGTGTAGTTCATATCCTTGCAATGCCTGGCGGATGGTGTCCGACAGGGGGGTGTCCCCAGTGAGGAGGTGTCGGGCAAGGGTACGACCGTATAGACATGCATCGTCCACCTCGCCCCAGGGAACACCTCGATACACCAATGCATGGGCGATATCAATCATGCCTGAGTTGGGCCCGAAGTTTTGCATCGGACCCAACACACGCGTCGACGAGATGGAGATGTTAAATCTCTCTGTGATGGCCCGGTATTGCCCTGGCAGCATCAGCAACAGAGCTGACTGTTGCATGAAGTGCTGTCTGGTGCTCGAGTTGCCACCACCCGGTTGCATGCGAGTCATCAACATTGATCCTCACATGGAACGTAGGCTATGAGTACCGTCGTTGTTGATGAGTACCCCCGTGCGATGACAGTCATAGGCCCTAAGCCACTCTGTCCACGCCGATGGGTGATCGTTGTAGGTGGGCTGTGCTATCCTAGGTGCCCTGGTCCCTGATGAGGGACCAGTGCAACCAGGTGCACTTGATCTTGCCATCAACGAGGGATTCAGTGCTCCAGAGACCTGACCAGGTCTTGTGGAGGGTCTCGCTGAGGCGTTGTGCACGCCAAGCCCTCTCCAGCATGCCAGTCCATACAGCTGTGCATCAGAGAGAGGCACGCCCCTCTCTGATCTCCTCCACCACGTACTCTACGTCATCGGGTTGTCCGACGTTGTAGAATGTGGCTGCTTCATGCTGGGGAAATAGTATGTCGTCGTTAGGTTCGTGTCGCTGCAGGAGACTCACATGGAATGTGGGGTGTACCTGACATTCTACAAGCTCTTGGGGCAGCTCCAAGGTGTATGTCGATGAGTCGCTGTGACTCGCCGTGATCTTATACAGCCCAACGTATTTGGGGATGAGCTTTTTGGCTCTCCCCTTCGGGAATTTCAGGTTGGCCGTCGACAGATAGACCAGGTCACCTATCTGCAGGGGCGGCTCCTGACGTCGTCCTTGGTTTGCATGATGGGCCTGTGTCACACGGCTCGCGATAATAGCATCGTGAGCCTGTGACAAGTTTTCTATTGCCTCTCATACGAAGTGCCGCACCCTGGGAGGCATCATCACCTGAGGGGCTATACCTCGTACGAAGGTGGGCATGTACCCGAAATTGAGCTCAAACGGTGCAAATCCCATGGATGCGCTGATACTCAAATTAATCGCAAATTCGACCAGCGGGATTTTCATCACCCAGTCACGTTGGTCTGGGTGTACCAGGGTACGCAGTATCTGCCCAACTGAATGGATGGAGCGTTCTGACACACCATCCGTCTGTGGGTGGAATGCGGTTGACATGAGTAGCTTGACCCCAAGCAGACGGTGAGTCTCCCTCTAAAATTTGGAGGTAAACTTGGCGTCGTGGTCAGAGACGATGGA